>CM039679.1:107616678-107899205 GCA_022537955.1 Schmidtea mediterranea
TGGAGCAAATAAATGAAGAGTATAGGAGTATGTTTTGAGCGAGCAGTAGCGGTTATTTACACTTTAGCTTTACAAAATGGAAATTATTTAGGGTTGTTGGAGTCAGTTTGATCCAATTTTATCATCAATCATTGTGAAATATAAAAATTTTGTAAAGAGAAATCCTTCTTATTTACCAAAACTATTATGAGAAGAACTGATTGAAATTATGTCCAAAAAGTGTGTGAAGTAATTGTAGATGAAGTAAAACTTCTGGTTATTTCAGCTTGTCCGTAAATTTAACACCTGAAATTTCACATATATATTAGTTAATTGTTGTTCTGCGATATGTATCAGATGGAGAGCCCACTGAACAATTTTTGACATTTTTGGAGCTGCAAATCACACCGGTGAAGGTATGACTAAACAAGTGCTGCAGTACTTACATAAAGTTTAGAAAATTGATTTTTCGAAATGCAGAGGTCAATCCTTCGATAATGCAGCTAATATGTGCGGGTGCTACAAGGGCATGTGTTGGTGGTATGGGAAAATTTAATCGCTCATTAACTCATACTAAGGTGGTATGTCCATCACTCCTATACTCTAGGGTCATCTTTTTCCGATACACCGCACGATTTGGATAAACCATTACGTACCATAACCGAAATCATGTTGGTGCTGTACGCAACAGCCGAATGCCATTCAAGCAGGTGAGCGCTACTACTAGTGCTACTCCTCGAAGGACCTTCGTCTTCTCGTCGTTGGCTGCGATTGAAGGACTTACGCACTCTGAACCTGTCACTGAACCCTGACATCTATTACTACTGAGCCGAATTGTGAGATTATGCCCATGCGTTTCCATCCGGTTTGGTGTTGTCGGTCAGTGCACTGCCTTTCTCTCGCGAATGAATCCTAAGATTTTCATTTCAATTTATTATTAATTCATTATCCTTATTTTACTCCCCTTGATCCAGATATTTATGATTAAACCGAAGAGAAAATTACACACTGCAAAATTTATTAATACAACCTAATTTAAAAAAGTCGAATTGGCCATTTGGTTAAAATCTATGGTTAGAGGAAGATAATTAGATGTTGGTTTATCTAAGGAAACGTCGATATTAATAGCGGTAGTAACAATGGAATTCCTGATCTACAACTGCAGACATGCCAATAATACCAAAGGTGATAGGGCTGATTAGAAGGGGGTAGTGTCAATTATAGTCCTATTAATATTAGAAATCATAATGGCAGTGTTAATTATTTATCTTAATGGGAATAGTAACGCAAGTGATACTAAGGGAATAATAATACAATAATAATAACAATGATAATCATGATAACCAATTTATTAATAATAGTAATAATAATAATAATGGTAAAATTTATAGCACTACTTGCAATAATAATATTAATAATGATGATAACAACAATTTTAATAACTGTTATAATAATATTAATACTAATGAAACTAATATTTATACTATCGATTCTAATACTAATAATAATAATAACGATAGTAATAATTATCGTAACAATTATAATGAAAATAATGATATTAATAACTATAGTAATAATTACACTAATAGTAATTAACAATAATAAGAATTATAAGAATAACTATAATAAAGATAATAATAATAATAATAATTATAGAGATAATTATCGTAATAATAATAATAATAATCATCGTAATAATTATAATATTAGTAATAATAAATATAATAGTTATAATAATAGTTATGCCAACTGTAGTACTAATAATGATAATCATGATAAGGGAGCTGATGATAGGACTAATGTTGACTGTCGGTAACGATAACGATGAGCAAAACGTTAATATCATGAATGATAATGACTATACTAATAGCCTTAAGAATATTAATTAACCGAGATATAAAGAGGACAATTATTTTATCACTGAATATTGGCAGTGGTAATCGTATCAATAATTTCAATTAGTAACTAAGTAATGTTGGCAGTAATGGTTATCGAAGTAAATCGACTCAGTTGGGTATACACACACTAACAAGGTTGATCTTCGCGAAAGCGATGTGCGTGTTAATTATTGTCTTTCCCGGCGTCGTTAGTCGATGATAAGTAGCTTGCTAAAGTGGTTAGGAGTATTGATTGTACACGCTGGTTGTTGGTCATAGCGAGGAATAAATTAATTCCATGAACAATTCTCAATTACTGAATCTAATTCAGTCATGCCAGTAAGCGTCGAGTCAGCACTTTTACCTAATTAACTAGCTAGTAGAAGGAGAACTTAGTTTCGTTGTCACGGAGATACAGTTTACAGATGAATTTTCTCCTTCCCCCGGCTGCTATTTGAGTCAACGGATTTTCCTACTGCCAAAATGTTTCACAAATTATTGATAACGATATGGATGGAAACTTAATGCTTTCTCCGGGAATTTCTATATTTATTTGTTGACTAAATAGAATGCAGATCGCTTCGAACGTTCGGTTACATGGGATTTATTAATCAGTCGCGTTTGCTAATTTGAATCGTCGTATTTTTTGGGAAGATGTTACCAGCTTTATTCCTCGTTATCGATCTCATCATTAGGCTAGTAAAATCAGTTTGTGGAGATGATTTTCATTCTCTATGCGGCAATTTATGGCGATTATTCTTATTTGGATACTGTCGATATTCTCGCCATGTGATCTCTCAGTAGGTGTAGTTATACAGTTAATTTATGGTAATTTAAATGTTTTTAGTTTTTCATGGTTTTTCATTAGTTTTTCCTATAATTGTCATAAATAAACGTGTCCGACACTTCCATCGTTATTTAATTTTCATTAGTTTTAATTCAAAAATTCCATTTTAACTAATCCTATCACTGCTGCTCACTTTTCTCGTTCTTCCCTTCGAGGTTTCGAAAAATTATCCTAAGAGATCGTGTACGATCTTTCCTATTTCCCCTAGCTAGTGTCGCTCTTCCCTTGATTTTAAGTTTTCTGCTCGCCTCGACCGACGTTTCCATCAGCCGTTGCGAGTCGTTCAACGATGCCCTGTGGGGGAGGTCCTGTGCCATTTTGCCAGACCCTGTCGCGGACAGACCGAGGTTTCGAAAAGGCGCGACCCACAATAGCAACTAGGGAACTTAATCCACCAGCCGGACCGGGATCTGCCTAATCGAGAGCTATTACGATACTCTAAGTATATATATGATTTTAAATGGACCTCGAATATAAATAAAGAATATATATGCATATAGAATTAGTTAAAAGCAAGCATAGACATTACAAACAACTGTATTATGATAGGCATATAAATTTACATTAACGTAAAAATAAAACTAAAAATTTCAATAAAAAACTTCCTTACTCTCAATAATTTTCCGAAAATTGCAAAAATTGTACAGTAAGTTCAAAATTGTAGAGCTGATTGTAAGTTGTAAAAGTCTTGTTAAATTGTAAGAGTTGAAAATTATGAAATTTGTCATTGTTTATATACTGTTTTTGTGTTTGTGTGCGACCAATGGGCGATTTTTCGCCATTTTTGGGGTTTTTTAATTATTTTATTAATTTTAGAATATTTTTATTATTTTTTATTCATTTTTCTCTATTTTTTGATATACGAATATTTTATTGTTGTATTTTATTTTTATTATCATTTTCTTGTAATATTACTTTTTAGCCCCAATATTTTGTTTTCTGGTCGCCTCTTCTGCCTGTGTTTTTTCTAAACCTTATTTTGCAAAGTTTTGGCAGTTTATTTTATTTTTCGTATGTTTCTATCTGCTGCTGTATGCTTTTTATGATTAATTAATTATTTGTTTTTATTTAATTTTGATATATTTTTAATTTGTTTTAATTAATATGTTTTAATTTGTTTTTGGTATCTTCTTGTGGTGCGAGCGTATGTACAGTGACCATTTCCATCATTTTATTTTTGTTTATTTGTTCCTATTTTTTGTTTTAACTTGTAGGTAGGTGCCGTTGACTCCTGCTTAGAGGCAGTAAACTTTTTCCATACAGTGCAGCTGATCTATACTTTTTTTCCAGCTTCAACAAGCAGATGTAATATTCTCGAAGGATGCATTGTGAATAAAACGATGGTAAAGTCTCTTTCCAATACCAGATGGAAAGCACATGCTGTTGCTACTGAAGCTATTCTAAAGTTTCATCCTCAGATTTTAAAAGCATTAGAATGTATACAAGAAGATCAGTCACAGAGAGGAGACACAAGAAGAGAAGCAGAAAACATTGCAAATAAGATGCAAGAATTAGAATTTGCTTTCATACTTGTTTTTTGGGAAGAGGTATTACAGGATTTTTAAAGGGTTAGTCAAGCTCTACAAAATGAGTATGTGAACTTGAAAACGTGTGCTGATTTGTATTCTTCACTGGCAGATCACTTGCATAAATCTAGGAATGAATTTGAAAGATTTGAAGAATCTGCAAAAATAATAACACCAGGTGTAGATTATAAGACAACTTGAACCGTAATCGTAAACGAAAGACAAGGTCAATGACAGTGACGCCCATGAGGCATAGACAAATTTCGTGTATCTGCATTGTACGCATTGTTGACAAACTTGAGACAGAAATGAGTAGCCGAGGACAAGTATATAATGATGTAACAGTTCGATTTCTTTTTTGGTCGATGTATCACTATCACATCTCAGTGTTTTGAAGAACCAATAAATGCTTATCCTAAAGATCTGAACAATAATTTATATACTGAACTACAACAGTTTTATAAGGAATTTTTTCGTTTTTCACCTGTGATTTCTTTCTTTTCGAATTCACTTGAAAAAGGCTGTGCCGAAAATTCGTGAATACCTTAAATAAATCTGATTCATAGTCAAATTTTGTAGAAAATATTACAACAGTTTTATTCATATATTGTCACAAGTTTCCAGCATCGAAATCGGAAAACAACCACCTTCAATCATGGAGAATTATACAAAGTAATAGTTACAAACAACATCGAGTGTGCCTTTCTAAATGTTGAAATCGCCTTGCGCATATTTTCATCATTAATGGTTACTTACTGTTCAACTGAGCGCTCTATTTCTCAGTTGAAACGTACAAAAATCCAAATAGATCAACAATGAAACAAGAAAGGCTGGATATGTTGTGCAAAATTAACTTTGACGATATACTCAAAAACTTTGCTAGATGTAAATCTAGAAAAAAAATGTAAATGACAATATCTTTTTGATTTTTCATTAAATAAAAAAATAATGTATTTTTTTATTATTATTCAGAATTTATTAACTATTAATTTTAATACATAAATACTTTATTGTAGGTTTTATATGAGTAATAGTAGTACAAACTACAAACATATTTGTTGACAACTGTTTTCTTTACATAATATTGAACATACCAGCGGTCACAGTCAGCGAAAGATCAGAGGCTCCTGGCAGAAGGGGGCACCAATGTGGGTTTGTGCTTTGGACACTAAAATGGCCTAATCCGGCCCTGATCGGGACGATTACTAATCGAAGAGAGGAGGAATGAGGAGCCTGAAAATGGATCAATACAATGTCGCTCTCGAAAAAGGGACAACAATAATTAACTGAATTATCGTCAAAACCGCCCATTATACAGAGATTACACTCCACCCTCGAGTCACAAAAAATAATTTCGAGAAAAATAAAATTTCTGAAGTAGCTCTGATTAAAAATTTGAATTAGCAACTCAAAGATCGAAATGTTGTCCAAGGTATGTGCAATTACCACGTTTAAGAAGAATGCTACCAGTACCAATCGAATGCACATCATTCAAGCAAACAAGTCTCACAATGCCGACAAATAAGCTTGGAGATTTTTAATAACCACAAAAGTTGGGATTAGACATCGTAATGCCACTAACACTCCCAAAGTTGGAAATAGCCAAATATCCAAACGAAGTGCAATTCAAAGTAATATAATCGTAGTATCAATGACGAAGAGCAGCTAAAATTTGACATTGAAGCAAAGCCATCGGGAAATTGCATGGCACCATTTTCATTGTAAATACGACGTTGGACCAGGGCTGAATCAGAGGTTGATTCCGTCGGCCACATCATCTCAAAAAATGGAATAAAACCAAATCCAGCGAACGTTGAAAAAGCGGAAATTTTTCCCGGACCGAAAACTGTTAAACACATAAAAGGTTTTTTGGGTTTTATGGGTCCTGTAAACGAATATATATTCAGACTTTTTTTACTGAAATTTCCTTCTTGCATTTTCTGGAACCGCCTTGCAGCCAGAAATGTAATTAAGATGCCTACATAGCTGAATTTTCTCAAATTCAACAGAGGCAACTTTTAATGTTAGATTTTACACTTACCTCTTGCTTTATTTTCATTACCGAAATCTGATATCACAGGAAATTTATTCCACATAAACGTTTAGTGCCTTCATTCTTGTTTCCGTGATATTACTAACCTGGAAACCGACAAAAATAAGAGCACTTGATCGCCCCAAGCCCACATTACTATATATAATTTAATCAACTAAAAATCAAAAATCCAGATAATCGAAATATTAATAATCATTGCAATTGCAAAAAGTCAAGTTACAAAATCAGTAAAATCGATAACAATGACAAAATTCATACGCGGGGAGAGGGGTACACCAATTGTCCTCACTCAGCCCGACAGAAAAGGTATGCACAGCCATAAATACATCAGTTGAAGAAATTGTCAATAAAATAAGAAAATAACTGTCTTTCCAAAATTGATATGTCTTACGAGTATAAACGGAATGGATAAATGGTTTCACAGCTCTGTAATTGTTCGGTGCTGGCTGGGCTGGTGGCGGTTGTCTCTATAATTAACACGCTTTACGCGCTAGCACTCGGATAATGATATAACGGTTCCTAGTCAATTGATCTACATTAACATACAGCAGGAATCTGGCTTCACGTTTTGCCTGCCAGTTTTTGGTTGCTGTTAGTGATTTGTTTGATTGGGTGGCGATTCGATTGACGATGCGACGATCGAGGGGTTGTGATAGGGGTTGTGTGTGATGAGGAACCGGTGGTCTTGATGGAATTTACGCTTGTTCTTGGTTGAGGAATCGGTCGATGTGTCGTACCTGGTGATTTAGATTGCTGCTTGCCCGTTGATCGCATTGATACGGGCTTAGCATCAATAATATCATCAGTTGGTTCACTGTAAACGTGTGGCAGGGTATTGATCTTTTTAGGGACAATCTTATCTGACGGCTGCCGTTGTTTGTTAGGATCTGTATTATTGATTATTTGCTTTGATCCTAACTCACGTTGTTTGGTTGTATCAGCACTCTTTGGGACTGTCTCTCGTGGTTTTATAGGTTCCACAGGTTTAGACACTGATTCCCTCGGAGGCTTCGGCATTATCGGCTTGGGATTATATGGGAATGTATTTGGATCACGAGTAGGACTGTTATATGGATGACAGTGCGTGAAATTTGATTTATCATTCTTATTTGCCAGACCTGGTAATGCCCATGCATTGGAGACTTGTTTGACATTGGCATCTATTTGGTTAGGATCTAATATTGGCTGAATGAGAAATATTAGCTATATTTATATTCGTGATATCAATATCAATATTTCAATCATTATATTTTATGATATTTCATTGGATTACGGTTCAATTGTAACTAGCCAATAGAAATGCTCACACACAGAAATGAGGGTTCACGTTAATAATAGCGACCATCAAAACGATTTACTATATAAATTGAAAATTTATATATGGAATAAAATTAACAAGGTTAACAAGTCAGAAGTTTGATGATATTCTCGGTATTAATTTCCTTTATAAATAAGTTTTTTTTTCCTTCTAATCAGATTATAGGGTCCTTTGAGTTTTATTTTATCAAATTTAAGCCCACAAAAATGCTTTGAAATACATTGAAATACCTAAATTCAATATTTTTATTATTATTATTATCATTATATCAATGAAATCAGATTGAAGGAATGGTAATTGGATAAAATAAGTGGCCAATAAACGCATTCAGCCAATCGCGAGGAAGCTGCAGTCAAACAGATGCATGTGCAATTAATATCTAGTGTGCAAAAGGCAAATGATCAATAAAAGTACCTCATTTTCGGCATAATCAGTTTCTGCAATCGATTCATTGACAATGAAATGCTTTCCTCGCAGACTATTGTTGACAAATGAGTCCCGATTATTAGGGTCATCATTCTCCTGGATATGAGGTACTGATGCTGTAGGATTTGTATCCGTTGGATTTTTCCTTTCAATGCTCAGCCTAATCTCCGCTTCTTGTCGAGCTTCTTTCCATGATAGAAATGATTTATCCTTCATACTTGTCCGGCGAATGGATGCACTAGAATGAGATTGATAGCAATAAAAACACAAAAAGTGGAATAGAAATTCAAAATAGAAATTCTGTAAAGCATAACTAGTTATAAAGGATTTAGAACTATAGTTGCCAGCATTTGACATAATTCAAAGGATTGACAGCAATTTCACTGTTCTAATGTTGTGCTATTCTGGAGCTGATGTAATGCAATAGCAGCTAATTTATTGCCCCTTTCAGTCCACTCAGTTGTTCACTAGTTAACATAAATGGCCAGTAAAATTGACATGATAGATTAGAAATTTACGTTTTTTAAGTTGGTTTTTAATATTAATAATATTTGTATTTAAATAAAGTTTCTTATTGATTTCAGGTGATTCGTTCTGAAAATTGGTAAGATTTATTAAATTTTGATGTAAATATAGATTTTCAAATATCTTCTAAAATGTTTTCATTCATAGATAATTTCGGGGAATTTTTTTATGTAATTACAATAATTTTCTTCCCATTCCGTGACTTCGATCCATCTTTTTTATCAATATCCAAAAATACGTAACTTTACAATTATCTTTTCACTTATAATGTATGCTTTTAAATGCATTACTTCCATATATTTAACATATTTTCCAATAAATTATCATCATCAGGTAAATTTCTAAAAAGTTTTAAATTGGAATTTGGAAAGATGAATTATTCTATATCCATTGGAAAAGCTATGACCGTGGATGAAATGCTATTAGCATTCAGAGGACGATGTTCCTTCAAGCAATATTTGCCGAATAAACCAGCTAAATATGGTTTAAAAGTGTTCTCACTTGCTGATGCAAAAACGTATTATATGTTGAATATGGAAGTCTATGTTGGAAACGACTAAGTGGTATTTATCGGGTTAATATGAGCGGAAAAGATATTTCGGTTCGCCTTATTCAAAATCATAGTGGAAGCGCTCGAAATATTACGAGCGATAATTGGTCTACATCAATACTTCTTGCAGAAACTTTGCGTACACAGCATAATCTTACATTGGTTGGTACCTTGCGAAAAAATAAACAAGAGATTCCAAGAGCTTTTGCCAAATAAAGACAGAGAAGTTTTTTCATAACTTTTTTGAATTCTCTTCAACACTAACGTTAGTATCGTATGTACCTAAAGATCGAAAAGCGTGATCCTTCACTCAATACATCATCATTCGCCCCAAACTAATTTATTAGATGAAAAAAAATTACCTGAGATAATATCGTATTATAACAGTACAAAAGGTGGTGTGGACATGGTTGACCAATCAAGTGCAAATTACACTGTAGCAAAAGGTATAAAGCGCTGGCCTGTGGTTCGGTTTCTCTCTCTCTTGGACGTTAGTGGTATAAACTCTTATATTATATGCAGATGCAATGGAATCAATTATTCGCGATTACAATTTCTGAAAGAATTAGGTTTATCGTTGATGAAGCCGCATATGATTAACCAATCTCACAGCAAAACCATTCCTAGTGCTATCAAGATCTTATTAGATAATTACTTGACACCATCATCTTCAACCTCATCACAAGATCCATCAACAACAAATCAGGCCGAAACCAAAAGCATCCCAATGAAGATGTTATATTTGCCATCGTTCTAAAAACAGAGTTGTGCGTAAGTATTGTTCTAAATGTCAAAGATTTGATTGCACTGATGATGCAGATGTATTTTGCAAGCCTTGTTCTAGTAGCAATTGATAATAATCATAATTTTAATTAGAATAAATATTCAATATATGAAAAGCTTTTTTTAAACTTATTTCCTTTTTAATAATTTTGAATACTTTTATAATATTTATAAGTTTATACATAATCATAATACTATAAACTATTTATTATATATATTTTTTATTACTTTATATCAATTTAACTTTTTAAATAGATAAGAAATAGATTTAAGCAATATTCTGGCGTATGATACATATTTATTTCTAATTTATTACATTTAGTCTAAAGTTATTTTAACTTGACAGGCGATTGATGAGATGGCGCGCTCAATCAATTCATATTCATTTAAACAAAATTACCATTAAAAATACCATTAAAATCAATAAAAAATTTAAAATAAATTGATTTTTTCTTATTTCATATAAAATTAATAGATTTAAGATCACAATCACTTGAAAATAATCACTAGAATTCATTATTAAATACCGAAACTTCTTTTATACGATACAATGTTACTGAAATTGTACTGAAAAAATTCAAAGTGCAATTTCAATATTTGAATTAATAAGAAAAATAATTGCATTTTGAAATTTGCGCCGTGCCACAGTATACTGACTCCCTTTAATCCGGCCGCATTTGTACTCGAGGAAAGATAAAACGTGATAAAGCGCTTTAAATATTGTTAAATTGTATATTTTTATAATTAAAAATGCCCATAATAAATGGTTGCTATCGATAATTTTTGTCCCCTCGTGTGTATTTTGTATTTTATTTTTCTTGTCAAAAATATTTTTCTGCTCTTCTATAGTAAATTCACTTAATTTACGTCGGTGCTTATAACTTTTTACTGCTGATAATTTAGAATAACTGGCGTAGCGGTATCGCAACACGGGATGAATTGCATTGGTGTATTACTCAATGATGTCAACTGATGATTGGGGTAACAGGTCAAACTCCATAACAACCCAATCCTCAAATTATATGCTAAGTCAGACGGAATTCCTATTATTAATATCATGAATAACCAATCTCACCTCCTTGGATTAGTGCTACTCCGTCGCCTTACCAATCCAACCGATGACGTGAGATTCTGATTCTGATCCCTCAATTTGTCGACTTGCTGCTTCAGCAATAACAGTTTCTCATAAATATCAGCATCGTACACCAATTCTGTAAGTTTTCACATTCAAAAAAATGTTAATAGTAATATATTTCCACAACCAACCGTAAACTGTTTCTCCTTGCTTTGTCTGACAGTCCAGGTTAGCCCCATGACTGACGAGCACCTCGATCACCTCCAGCTACATACGATAATCATTACATCAAGCTTTAATACAAACAGAAACTTACATGACTATGTAGCGATGCGACATGAATCGCTTGCCAGCCGTCCTTATCCAATGCATCTATCGGCATTCCAAGAGACAGCAGGAACCGAGTCACATTCACGTATCCACAAGCAGCAGCAATGTGCATCTGATTGGCGCCCTGTTTATCCAATTGACAGAATAGTTGTAATGCACTCGATTGTCCCAACCTGCCAACAGACGATTTCAGATCATTCAGCATGTTTTGCTCAGGCTGATTTCTAGCAACATTAATTTGATCTTGAGTGATGCCTTTGGATGCCATTTCATTCTCAATGATATCCAGAGTGACCTCGTCTTCACAAATATCGTATGGCATGTTGCCATCAGTGTTGAGAGCCAGCAAATCAGCTCCACTAAATTACAATAAATTCACCATCATTTTCAAGTCACTGGAATAGTCCTTAATTTTATAATCTTTCTAATTTTTAGTAAATTATCAGTCTCATGTCAGATTACCTTAGACATTTACAGTTTCAAATTGAAAGTGTCATTAAGATTGATGTCTCGAAATATTTCCTCATTAGGCTGATGGGTAGAGAAAACAGTTTCCGCCCTACGGACTTTGACATAAACTTTCTCTCTTGCATAATATGACAAAAAACTAAAACTATCACAATCAACATAGAACCATGCTGGTAACTCAGTGTTTTCAAAATGTTCAAAATTTGCCTTAATGATACTGCATTCATAACTGGCAGAATAAGATAACAAACGGCTGAAAAAACATCAGAGGTGGCGGTAGAAGTAGCAGATTTGCGCTGTGAAATATCGATGATAATAAATATACACACGCATCAGACGGTAGATGTATTTGGCATTTGCTATAATTAGTCATCGTGAGAGATTTGAGTGAAATTGCATCTCTCAAATTTGCACATTATTCAAATATTATTGCTAAGTGCGCAATCTTGCTACAATCAATAATTCTCAATTAGCACACTTTTCGTTTGATTTTCAATAATCAAAATAATAATAACAATAACAATTTGTTGCTCAATTGTTTTGTATTTAAACTCAATAAATCTGTTAAGGAATTCTCGTACATTGCAGCACTCATGTGATTGTAGCCGATTATTATTATTATTATTTAAACAAAATTTAGATAAATAACAATGTAAGACAATTTCCGCAACATTTATTGATAAAACTCAACATGAAATATTTCGACCTAAAATGAGTCCTGATCACTCCAAAACAAAATTTAATAATTCTTTCGCTCTCTGTTTCTCTGATTGACCTTTCCTTCCACAAATGTTTTCAATATATGGCTTACATTGTTATTTATCTAAATTGAGTTTATATGATTCCGCTATTGATGAAAAATATATTTAAAGTTTATTATTATTGTAACAATAATAAAGAACAACTATGGTAGCATATTAAATGCCTTAATTGAATGCATAATATGAGTGTTTCCTCAACGTGGTCACTCTGTAATTGCAATGTTTGAATTATGTTTATTCTAGGATTATAAAAGACAAAACCTTTAAATATTATTATTGTAATCATATAAACTTTTACAAATAATATATAAAATTTATTTCAAAATGGTTGTTTCACATGTCATGAGTAGAAATGAGTTGATGGAAATCTAATGCACCTTGCATCTGTTTTGGATTTAAAAATCATTTTTTCCTCACATATTGTCATATGCACTTTTCCATGTTTCGGCCGCACGTCGTTCAAGACATTTTTTCCTCATTTTCTTTTTCTTACATTACAAAATTTGATTTCCCTAAAACCACAAATAGATTGGCCACCTTAATTACAGGCATTTACAGCTTTTCCAATAACGATCAAAAAGTCAAATGGTCAATCATTTGATTATTAAAGTTTTAATGTTAGATCAATATTAAAAGATTTTTTTGGAAGCCATTTTCATGGAAGATAATTAAAAAATAAAAAACTTTAAAAAATATTTTAATTGAATAACTTTTCTCTGTATTTAAAAACATAGTAAAATATGTAATTATTTTTGTTGTTTTGAAGCAGCCTATTCAAATGCAAATACTGGGTCAAATATGAAGTGGTTCGTTTCAGGTAGCGGCATTTTCATTGCAATTAATATTTATTTTTATGAATATTATCATTATCAATATTATTAGTAAGATAATTTATAATAATAAATAATATAAATAGCAATAATAATGGACATAAAGGTAAAATTTACTGTTTGATAAGTAGATGGCAAATTTCTGAATGGCCACAGATGGCAGCTGCATGTAGGGGTGTCCATAGCTCCTTATCCTTGGCATTGACATTAGCCTTGTAGTGAATGAGAATCCGGCACATATCGATATTTTTATTAATAGCACACTGAAAAATGACTAAATTAATTGTGCATAAATAATATTGACAAGAATATATCAAACATTCCAATTCAATGACAGAAATACGGATTTTGATTCCAATAATCAATCATATTCATTGCACAGCATATAAATCACAATTAATTTGATCATCAAAGACACAATTAGCGGACAAAGATATATGTGTTCAATAGGTTATCGTTTCAATTCTCTCTATTTACTGTTTACATGCATATAATAATAATAATAATAATAATAATAATAATAATAATAATAATAATAATAATAATAATAATAATAATAATAATAATAATAATAATAATAACAATAATAATAATAATAATAATGATAATAATAATAATAAGAAAAAGAATAAGAATAAGAATATAAGATAACCCCAACCCAGCATATGTTAAACTACAATATATTTACTACTATATATTTACTGTTTACACGCATATAATAATAATAATAATAAAATAATAATAACAACAATAACAATAATAATAATAATAATAATAATAATAATAATAATAATAATAATAACAATAATAATAATAAGAAGAAGAAGAAAAAGAATAAGAATAAGAATATAAGATAACCTTAACCCAGCATATGTTAAACTACAATATATTTTGACAGGCTCACTGCCATCATCGGGTAAAATTTAAATTTAAATACTATGGATTTAAATTGCTTTATACAAAGAAAAATTAATTCAATAATTTTTTAAAAAATAATAATAGTAACAATAATTAGTAATGATAAATAATAAAAGTAATAATAATTATTTAAAGTGCCTATAATCATCAGTATGATAGTATTAATTATTATTATTTAATTTTTAAGTAAAATGATTCAAGATTTTAAAATTTTAAGTATCAATAATTTATTTTAGAAATGCTTTTATTACGAACTTTTAAAATTAGCATACAAAATTGTTAAAACAAAAAATTGATTAAAATATTGTATAAAAAATAATAATTTATGTAAAATATATAAATTAAGTCATAATATTTTAGTTGGTTTTAGTACATAGGTGGGTACACATGAGGTCTAAAGAAGCCACAGTTCGTTTTTTAATATTCTATAAAGAGCCATATACAAATTAAATTTTTTTATTTAATATAATTCCATATTTTCACAAGTCACAATATAAAAACATAAAAACAATATCATTATTACATATAAGCATAAAAATATAACTTATAGAATTTATTACTAAATATTTTTTATTTGATTTTATATTTGATTTTTATTATGTGAATTTTATTACTAAAATTTTGAAATAATTTTTTTCTTAAAATTTTTAAAATTTTTAAATTAGCTAAAGCTGTTCGCAGAAATTATGTAAGATGTTGATTGTTCAACAGTGAAAGATGTTTTGATTTCACGAAGAGTCTAAAACTTAATGTGAGCCGCACTTGACTCAGTGACGGACCACATGCAGCTCTCGGAGTCACATTTGCCCACACCTCTTTTAGTGCCTGATGATGACAGTAAATCTACCAAAATATATCATCAAACGAGTGTTGAAATGTCGTTTTCTTTTATTATTTTTATTATTATTCTATGCATTAAGTGATATCCAGTACATTTCCAATAGTATACTAGTTTCGAGCTAATGGCTCTCATCAGTACTATGCCGGGAGGCACTCAGATTTCTTTGAACGCCAGGTAAGTGTAAAAACCGTGTTAAGTTAACACTGTGATACACTTATCCTGATGCACTGGACATCAAATAAGTTTGCAAAGTTTGGATTTAAGGCAAGAAAAAAGACGAATCTTTATCTTGAAACCTCCTTTCACTTGAAACCATGGTTGATACAATCTTACCTCTGTGAAAGATTCGTCTTTTTTTCTTGCCTAAATTCAAACTTTGATCAGCATATTTTTGCAATTTTCGGTGTACGAAATGTATCAACAATTTGATTGATAAATGGTTTACTTTGCATCAAAACTGATAATAAAGTTCAACGCCAAGATTTCCATCAATAAATAATGCGCTTGAGTCACTCTACAAAGTAATAATAATGATAATAATAAATAATAATAATAATAAATAATAATAAATATAAATAATAATAATAATAATAATAATAATAATAATAATAATAATAATAATAATAATATAATATAAATAATAATAATAATAATAATAATAATAATAATAATAATAATTAGTATCAGAGACTTCATCAAGTGCGTTGCATGGGCCAGCAGCATCTAATCCATAAAATGCCGCATCCAATGAAATACGAAGCGTGATGCATGTGAATAACTAGAAATCCATAATGGATATCCATTGGGTAATTGAGAAAATTGCAATTGTTTATGAATTCTGTTTTCAAATCAGGCCTTTGTCATCCTCTGCCTAGCCATGCATGGATTGGATGGCTGCCACATCATAGGGCATATTAATATAGTTTGGTCAGTGGGGGATGATAGATGGATGAGTGTGGTGAATAGTTAATGAGTAACAGCCTGTGCCATCCAGTCGCCAGTGATCCCAATTACATGAATAGAAAGAGCCCCCAAGAAATTCATGGACACAACTGCCATTTGGAAACAAATAAATGCCAACCCCCAATAATTATAACCCATCAATAATTACACAATAATAAGCACATTCAGTGCAAATTATGTGTAATCCCTGCAATCAATTCTCATTCGATTATTTAATAAATATTTCATCAATTTTAATTAAAATATCAATAATTAATTAATCAATCAAAAGTTGTAAATCGTAAAGACCGCTACCAAAGCCTGTAAAAACCAACCTGATGAAGCGCAGTCAACCCATCACTATTGGCCACATCGGCGCAAACTCCTTCACTGAGTAGCCGGCGAACTAATATAAAAAAATACTCAATGATAAATAATGGAATTATAGTATTAACTACCTTCATCAGCATCGCCTGAATTTCCCGCTTCGAGCAGAATTAGATTTTGACAAAATCTTACTGATTTTGGACCCTTTCTAGAAATCGGGTAACCTTTTTTCTGGCGATTTAGCTCCTCTTTTTCTTTACTTTTGTCATAATGAGCCCATCGTTTCAGTTGAATAATCCGACGCTTTTTAGCGTTTCTGATTCGTTCAAAATCTACGCCTCTATTCTGGAGTATTTCCTCATCGGGATCCAGACGACCATTTACCACACTAATTTCCATCAGTTGTCAATATTAAATTGATTGCGATAACAAATAAAATGAATTCTATGACAATAACATTTTCAATTATAATAAAATTATAAAATTTATAAAAATTACAAAAGCAAAAATTATTTAGCATTTTATTTAATAATTAATAAATTTAGATAAAATTTAGATTGGCTCTATTTATTTATTGGTTAAAGCTTTAATATTAATACATTAAAACAAATTCGATTAGATTTATTATTTATTAATTATTTATTCGTTTTATAAAAATAATTTTTAAATTTAAAAAAAATTTTAAATTATTAATAATGAAGTTTTAAGATTTTTTTGATTATTAATTATTAATACACTTGAAAAATTTTTGAGTGTAAACAAGATTTATAATTTATTAAATATTCAGGAAACTCCTTTTATAAATAGTGCCTTCCCAATTCAATAATAAATAATGAGAATAATAAATAAAGGCTCTGGGTAGCCACAAATATGGTTTTCTATAAGCTGGTTGGAAAAAACTGAGATTTAAATCATTTATTTTAATATAACTGCTGGACACTGATGGGTAGCAAGATATTTTATAGGAGCCTAAGGGTTAACCAATCCCCACCCAGCACCTGCATAAGAGTTTAACAGCTAGCCATCAGTCAAAAATTGACGTTGGTACTGTGTGCTAGTGGGTGAATATTAGCAAAGGGTGAGCCTCTTATCAAAGACAGCCAATGCCCAAATATTCGGTCGGGTTCATGAGCTGTCATA
Source organism: Schmidtea mediterranea (assembly GCA_022537955.1). Classification (NCBI taxonomy): domain Eukaryota; kingdom Metazoa; phylum Platyhelminthes; order Tricladida; family Dugesiidae; genus Schmidtea; species Schmidtea mediterranea. The sequence goes on from CM039679.1 coordinate 107,634,195, forward strand.
GAAGACGTCATGCTCTGGCTTTAACGGTCCCACTCTCATTTATCTAACTGATTTAATTCTCTAACCATAAAACCAAAACTAAACACAATTAACATTATTATTAATAATTTAAATTTAAAAACAACAAGAACAAATATCACAGTAAATGTTAATTTAATGCTGTGGGTGCTCAAATCCCGTTTGACTTAAGGATGTGTCCCACCAAGCGAGCCGTCTTGATCTTGTTCTGCCTCTCGCACTCCTTCTTGCCAGGCCGATTTCGCTGTCTATTCCTTTTCGGCTTTTCTTCTGTCGGGCGCGAGGTTCCTGGAGTGATAATTTTTACTCTGATATCTTTTCCGATTACGTTTTGGATAACTATCGCCTCTTGCTAAGCAGATAGCTGGCTTCCGCATCGTACGAGTCCAGCTCGGATCTCGTCTTTTAATTTCAGCTCTATTATCTCTTTATGCTGAATTTGGATCTTCTGTTCGGCTTGCATTAGAGCTTCCTCCTTTTGAGATAGTTTCGAATTCAGAGATTCAATTTCGGCCCTTAATTTAGCCACTTCCTCTGGTCTTAGCCAGGTTTGTTCTATGCGCCGGCATTGGCGTACCACAGCTTCAGCTCTTTGATTTTAACCATCGATTCCTGATGGTATTTGGCGATATCTTTCCGGATACGCTCAATGATTTGGCTGTTCTGTTCCACTGGAATAGATAAATGAACAGGTAATGCGTACATCTATTAACACTTGGTTAAAATTTAATTAAAGCAAAATGTATTTCATAAGTTTACTCTTGAAATTCTATTAAAATATTCTTTTTCGGGAATATATTATAACGTCTAGATGAGGGGAAGGATGAGGAAGTCTGTATCTTATTCCGCATTATAATTTTGGAAAAGGTCTCTACAAAAGTGCTCGTATACACGAAACTTGGCCAACGTAGTAGGAACACTGTTGAGGACACCCTGGGCCACATCCTATTTTAATGAAACCAATCATGCTAATGATAAAATAATAATTATAGTAATAATAGTAAAAAGAACAATAATAATCACGTAATAATAAAAAAAATTAGGAAAGTAATATTAATAATGATTACAATATCAATGAAGGTATTTGTGGGAATGTTAAGGATACTTATGACAATAATGATAATAATAATTATAATATTAATAACAATCAGAATAATAATTATAAAATAATAATAATAATAATAATAATAATAATAATAATAATTATAATAAAAATAATAATAATAATAATAACAATAATAATAATAGTAATGATTTCAAAAATGATTCTAAATGTATCAATATAGGTCTCAACCTTAATCATAATGATCATATTGTTGGGGTTAACAAAATGCACAAAAGTAAAAATGGAAAATCAATAAAGACATTGATATTCGAAATAATAATTAAAACGGCACAATCAATTAAAATTTTTAAAAAAATTTTATTGAGGGAAACGGGTATGGGCGGATGTCAAATGACGAGACGAATCGAAATATAATAAAATTAAATCGATTGGGGGTCCCCAGAAGGAAATATTTAATAAAAATAGAAATTAATTAAAAATTAATTGGCTAATGGGAAGTCCGAGCCAACAGAAAACCCGGATAGTGTGAGAAACCCGAAACGTCAACAAATTTTCTAATTACGGAAAACAAAATTGGTTGACGAAGAAAACCCGGGATAAAAGAAAAACCCGCCACTAAAAATAATTATTGTAAACAAATGGGAACCCCGGAAGCCCAGAAATAACTAATTTGGTTTTGGACAGAGATGTCAAAAATGCCAAAACCAATTTAGTTTGCGGGCGACTTGAGTTGCGAGATGAGTATAAAAAGAAAAGGCAGATCAACAAAATTGCAAGTTGGTCGAAGAGAATATTTCAGAGAGCGGAATAAAGGAGGTAATAAACTTAAAGATAAATCAACCAGCCAAGCATATTGCGTACCAGAGAGGGACATCTTCCTTTGGAAGACGTATCCCTACGCATTGAATTTTGTGAAATCGTACAGAGTATTGTGAATTGAATCGATTTTTGTGAAAGTTGTGAATAAAGTTGTGATATATAAATTGGAAATAAATCTTATTGTGTTGGGTTAGTTAAATCGAATAAAAAGGAAACCAAGGAGTCAGACTTAAGCATTGACTTTCTATATAAAAACCCAACAATATTATAATACCAATAATGATGGTTACATTAATGTCTAAAATAATTTTAATCGATTTTTATTATCTATATAGTAGGGAATAGGAAAATTGGTTTATATAATATAATTAATACCAGAAATTGTAAGAATTTCTATGTTATATTACGGGTTCCCATCATATCCCTTTAAAATCAAAAAATCTAAAAGATAATTTAATAAAACACTAAATATTTTATTTTTATTTTAACTATGACCTAATTAATTCGTCTATTCGCTTGCCACTTATTTCCATGGCAACTTATTATAGTATTTCAATTTCCTATAATAAAAGTAAGTATGTATAATTTTAGCTCATTTAATCTAATTTTCCTGTTACTTTAGGACTTTCTGGGGAAACGAATCCCATCTAAGTAAAATTAGTATGTGGTGGTATATATAATACGGTAATTTTATTACTTTGCTTTAAGTTAATTTAAATGATTTAAATTAGAGATCTCTTTGCTACTTCGCTGGGAAGTAACTTATCTATCTTGGGATTCTTACTACATGATTTTTGCGAATTGGTGATTTATTATTGTTATTTTTTATTCTCAAGTAACTAAATTTATGAGTTGTTTTTTCGTTAATTCTTGTATTTTATTTTTATGTAAATAAATTTATGAATTGTTTTTTCATTTATTCTTTTTAATGTAAAATCAGTTGCCAAAAACTTCAGAAAAATTTGTAACCTCCCACAATAATAATTTCTTTACGATATTAAATATTGATGATATTGAATTTGTTTTTGATTTTTAAATATATATATTTTTACATGATTCTACAAAGTTCTCACAATGGGAAAACACAGTTAATTTCAAAATATATTGAATTACTAAAATAATATGATTATTTTTTTTGAAATAGGTAAAATCTGATCGTACGAATTTTCGTATAGTTCACTTTGAAAAATTAGTTATTTTATGTTTAGTTTGAAATATAACTAGGGTCATAGCTGGCTTATAACCATAGGAATTTGATGGTGACTGAGTTAAATTTTACGAAAAGTAAATATGAAACATTCGATAGTGATAGGTATAGTTATATCAATAATATTCCCAAAATAAAATTAATATTTACAAAAGTAATTTAAAATTTTGAACATTATAATAATAATAAAATCGAAATGAATGTAAATGTATGAAATAAGACAATGAAACTAAATTTAATAAAATTATAACAATAGGATTAAATACTAATGATAATAATAATATAGTATTTCGAATTAAATGACTAACGAGGGTTTACGTCTAAAGCTTACTTGGAAATAATTTGTTGTATAATTTTTCAAGATCATAAAATCTAAACAAGACTTTGAAATCATTCTTTTAACAAATCTTTGACTATTGGATGCATTCATTTAAGTATTTTCTACTAAGTCTTGTCATTTCAATCGATTTTAAGGTAATAGTTCGTGGTTTTCAAATTCGAAATGCCTTTTGTATCTCATCGGCCATAATTTGTGTAATTAGTGGTTTTATTCGTTCTAATATCTATCCGAAATTTAATTTCGGTTTACTTTTACTAGAGTCATTCGTAGTAACTAACTCCTTATATGTTTTCAAATAGTTATTTTTATATCTTTTATATTTAAGCCTTTCCCAGGGCCTTAAAGCGCTTTTTCGAGGGTAGGGCGGTAGGATTTAGGAAGGGGGAATACAGGATGGTTCCAGCGACTCCTTCACCGAGAGTTCGCCACTAACCGGGATTAAAAGAATGAAGTTTATTTACTTGTGTGCATTTGAGTTATGGTATGTAGAAGGTATATGAATATAGGACAAAAATTAAAATTTAAAATTTATTCCTCGTGATGGAGGTTCGGTCGTAACGATTAGATAATGACATTACAATTATTAATTGTTCCTATAAAAAAATTATAATAAACAAAAATAAATCAAAAAACTTTTGTGATTTTCAAATTTTTAATATAAATCAACATTACGTAATTATTCAAATAAAAATTAATAAAAATAATGATAATAAAAAACAAAATTTTACTTTTATACTTCGAGTAATAACTGAGATGCAATAAATTGGATAAGAATAAATTATTTCGTTCAAAGATTTTTCTAACAAATATGATTGAAATATAACTCGAGTACTTCAAAATAAAATAAAAATATACTGAAATGTGTTTGCCCAGCACTGCCTTATATACTACGATTTTCCATGTGTGTGTTTTGATGCGGTAAAACAAGGAATTTTCGAGATTATTTTTAAAATATAATTTTTTAATTCTTTTTGATTTATCGCTAAATTTTTACATTTTTTTGTATAAAAATTAAATTAATTTTTAATTATTTTATTTTTCTTTAAAATTTACATTTTTTACTTTTAAATTTAGGTTTCTCGCTCAAAAACACAGGCATTATCGTGCTGGTTAAACAAGTTTTTTTGCCCAACATACCGATAGCGCAACACTTAGAGATGACAGTAAGAAAACCAAAAATCAAAACATAAAAAGATCAATTAAGTATTTACTTAATCAGGAAACAAATAAAATAAATAATGAACTTAAAATTAAATTAAAACTAAACTACCAAAATGGGCACAAAACTAAACATAAGTATAATACAAAGAAACAAATGGAGTATAAGTCACGTGTGTATGAGCTGGAGAGTGCATATGACATCGACTGAGCTAGGAGTAATAAAAAAAATTTGAAATTGTTCCATATTAAATTTAAGGAGATGTGAAGGAAGTCATGTGATCATGAATTTTATTTGGTCAATTATGACGACTGTAATAATTGTTGTGGGTATCTGGGTGTCGGAATTTGAAATTATATGGATGTAACACAGACAGGCACATACAATTGTTTTTGCGTACCACTAAACACCCGTTGCTAGTCAACGGTGTTGACCAATAACTAAATTGTATAAATTTCTGTTTATTTGGCAGCGCAAAACATCAAAAAACAAGTAGCTGTAAATACGAATTGATGGAAAGAGTGACTCATTAATATTGCTAAAGAGCGTCAAAAAGAATAGAAAATGAATAACAGCATTACACAATAAATAAAAACAATGAGAAAAATTATAACAAAACAATAAAAATTTAACAAATGTACGTAGAAAACTATAATATATAAGCCGATACCGAGTTGACAAAAATTAGTCTATTTTTATTGACTATTGTAATTGATGACACTTTCTGTTTTATTGTTATGCTATGATGGCAATTTCCCTCTTTTACAGTTTGCTGCCTTGGTGCCTAATTTATTTTTGTTATAATAATAATTATTATTATTTCTGATAAATGAGTAATAAAATAAACCCTTACTGCAAATTAATTATTATATTGTTGAAAAAGTTTCAATTATTAAATAATTGTAGATACTATAGATTTGGGAAATTAAAAACGAAAAGAAAAATTGGTTGTAAAAATTTAAAAACAAAATTTAAAAACAAAACAGGGAAATTAGACAATACTTCGCTGAGCTGAGGAATTTTAAAAAAAGATATCGCGATAAAATCCGAATAAACTTACGTTAACAAATTGAACTTGTGAGGATATTTAAGCATAATTATCAACGGACATAAAATTAAGTTTTAAAATGATTAAAATTAAAATTAAAATTAAATTAACTTTTGATAAATTAGATAAAATTATTTAAATATCTGATTATAAATTATTATATTAATTAATAAACATTAATTATTAAAATATTAAATAAAATAAAATTTAAACAAATAAATTATAAAATAAAATTTAATTGCCGTTGTTAATTTTGTTTAAATAATATGAAATAGAAAAATATAATTTTGATTTGAATAAATTTTGAACTTTGAATCAATAGAAATTTGAATTAAACGAAGATGTTTTCACAGCATCTAACAGAACTATTATTTAAAATGATCATTTTACATACTTTTAATCGTTCGAATTAATTTTTTTCCAACGGCTATTCAACAATTTCTCAACCTTCACCACCTTTTTCTTTTTTTACCTTTGGACCAATATATGTTTATATTACCGTTAATGGGTGCTCAAAGAGGTCATCGATGTGGTGAAGCGTAAGCGGTTTGTGTCCCAGAGTTTTTGCTCTTTCTTTCGACGACGAGAAATTAAAAACTCTAGACCACAAGACCTGTGCTCAAGCTCCCAATCTTCGCTTAAAATAGTTTTATATTCGGATACTGTTGTTTGGCATTACATCAGTACCTGTCACAGTTCACATACGTGTTGCAGATGAACGGTGTTTACACGGCCTGTTTTAGTATATGAAATTTACTTCCTTGCTGTGATTTAAGCCGCTGTGACTAGGAAAAGTTTGATCCATTTTCAATGAATACATCTAATATTAAAACATGTAATTGCCACAGATAATGTTTACGTTGGCATAAACATTTGATATAACTGAAGAATTCCGAGACTATCGAGATCAAGTGAACACATATGTGTTTATACTTGGTGCTCGAAAATTTCATAGGTTAACCAGTAGCATTTTCTTCAAATTCAAATTTATACAGCAACTTAGGAGTGAAAATAATAATGAGAATTTTAAGAAGTACTCAGTATATATACTTGTTAATTTTTCCTTTCTATAACTTTATATTAAGTAAACTTTATTTCTTAAGATTTTTATTTATCTCGGCAATTTTGAACATTTTTTTTCCGCACATCTTAACGTCTCATTTGCTTTTATAATTTTAACATTTAATAATTTATCTACCACTGTTTCTGCCATTATATTTACTCTGGCTCCTGTATCTAGTAAGCATTCCATTTTATATCTTTGAATCTCAAGAGTTGTACTCGGTCTACCTTGCATTTTGTCGTAACTCAGTCATAGTATTTTCTATTCATCTTTAGTGAAAATATTTTGTTCCTCTGATATTTCATTAATCCACACAATTTCATTTCTCTCTAATATATCTTCTGCTTTTTTAAGAAATTTATAAACTTTTTCACCTACCATTTTACTATTATATTCTGCGTCTTCAAATTCATTATACTTTTCTCGACTTTTAGACATATCATTCTTATTGTTGGGCTCAGAGCCAAAATTAAAACAAAATTGCAAAACCAATTTAAACAAAAAGGTGAAAATTGTATAAGTTAGAACAAAATGATTAATGTAGTTTGGAAATTGTCAATATGGCTGCCGTTACATAAACACGCACCGCAAGAAGAGACCAAAAATAAAATAAAACATATTAATTAAAACAAATCAAAAATATAACAAAAATTAAATAAAACAAATAATTAATTAAAATTCGGAAAAATGCCTACAGATGCAAAAAGAAACATACGAAAAATAAAATAAACTGCCAAAACCTTGCAAAATAAGGTTTAGAAAAAACACAGGCAGAAGAGGCGACCAGAAAACAAAATATTGGGGTTTAAAAATAATATTTTAAGAAAATAATAATAAAAATAAAATCCAACAATAAAATATTAATATATCAAAAAATAAAGAAAAATATATAAAAAATTACAAAAATATTTCGAAATAAATAAAATAATTAAAAAGCCCTAAAAATGGCGAAAAACCGCCCATTGGTCGCACACAGGCACAAAAACACTATATATACGGCAGTCATTTTCATAATTTCTAACCGAATTTTAACAGACTTAGAAATTTTAGTCCGGCAGAAAATTTTTAGAAAATTTGTAGAAATTTTTAGACTAGCAGTGAATCATTCTTAGACAAAATTTTGTATGCCAATTCATGTCAATTTTTCCAATCTGGTTGTAAGTATTGTTTTCTTGTATAAATATATATTTCGAAGTCTTGTTACTTTGATTTTATTCTGGATGGTCGTGGAATCTTTTGGTGCCACTGACAAATCCCCCTAAAATCTTATTTATACTAAGTATTTAAATAGATGGTTCATGGGACGGACCGTGTGCCGGCTAGTGGGTGAAAACCCTTAGTTGAGCTCGTGGGTCGTGCCTCGTGAACCCCTCGGCAGTTCGCAGTCGGTTCTGGCTTTGTGCACAGGACCGCTACGCAGGGCGCCGTTGTATACTCGAGGCGGCTGCTGAAAATGTGGCCGGAGCGAGTAGGAAATAAAATTCGGGAAGTGCGACTTTAGTTAAGGGGAATAAAGTTTTGTAAGGAAAATTTAAAACTTTGTCAGAAAATAAATCAAAAATCAAATAGGAAAGGATAGGATAGGCTAGGAATGTAAATTTGAAAGTAGTTTTCCAAAAGTTGAATGATCTAATCTGACAGAAGAGAGTAGCGTTTATTGAAGTGATCGCAGAGGGTTGTAATTACTTAAAATCATGGGAAACGTAGCGGGAATTAAGGAATTGTTGATCAAAATTTTAATATAGAGAAAGATAAAGGTAAATTAGGAAAAATGTAGTCGATACCGTGCTTAAACAAATGAAATAGGAAATTTATCAAAAAATAAGGGAGGAACGCTGCCCAAATTTTTGAAGGATATTTTTATAAATAACGCGTAAAGATGACAAATAAGTATGGAAATTGTAGGAATAGACGAGTAAGGACCATGATATAGAAAGAGAAAGACGTAAGACCTTCCATCGGCAGTCCAAAACCCGAAAGTGAAAATATCATGAGGAGTAGTTCTAGAAATGGAGCTCACCTGCTCGTGAATTTTCAACCTCTATGTACAGTACCAACATGGCAATCACCATGGGTACATAGATGGGACAGAATAATAATCTTGCTGGCGTTTAGGAGTTAGATTGCACAAAAAACCCTAGAAAAAAATGAATAAAAAACCAACCCAATTCGCCAACATTATTATTTATTCAAATTTGATCATTATTCAAGTAACTATAACATTTGGAATTATTTACTTGAAAATTATTAAAATTAATATTTTTATTACATACTACACTATTATATATATATATATATATATATATATATATATATATAATTATTTAGATTATTAACATTACTATGAAAAACTGTAATTATTTTAATTGATAAATTTATTAGTATTTTCAACAACCGGTTTTAGTTAAATAATAAGGTTATTGAAAAAAATCAATATGGTTTGAACATTTTCAAATTATTTTCAAGAAAAATTTATATAAATATATCGATAAATCTATTCAAATTTTCATCTATCCTTAGTTTAATAATAGTTTTATTAAAAAATCGCTATAGTTTGTATGTTTTCAAATTAGTTTCAAGAAAACTGTAATAATTTTAATATATTGATAAATTTATTAGTATTTTGAACATGATTTTAGCAATTAAATTTATCAAAAAATAGTGTCATTGTCAATAGCAATATGCAAATAGTAACAGCCAATTAAAATCAAGTATTTGGTTTGTACTTTTTCAAAATTATTTTCAAGAAAAGTTATTGAAATATGATTTTTATGTTATTTCAAGAATAAGTTTCTATTGAAAAATAATTTCAGTCAATAATATTCCAATTATTATTTCTAATTATCAATTGCATTTAATCAATTCAATCAATAATTTTACGAGTTTATTTACATCGACGATTAACAAATTTATATACTTTTTAATCTAATTATTAATAGATATTTTCAATTTAATATGCTTAAATTAAAATATAATGAATTTATTCATATTTTCAAACCATTAAAATCTTTAACGGATACTTAAGAATTGTCAACGATTGAATTATTTTTAAATATATATGTTTTTACCAATTAAGCAACTACTCTTTATTAAAGGCATGTGCTATAATATACTTGGTATTTAGTAATTATTGTTATACATAAGGTTATAATAGTTCAAGTTTTTAGTCACATAGGGATAAAATTATTACCTCTTTCATCATTTAAGATTAAAATTGTTTCTTCTTTTATTATTTAGGGTTAAAATTATTACCTATTTCTTCACATAGGGTTAAAATTCTTAACCTTTTAGATAAGTTTATAACAAATCATGCAATAGTTTATTCATAAATTTATCGAAAAGTATTATAATATACCTAGTTTGAATTATAAATTATTGAAATATTTAATAGGTATCACATAAGATCTGGTGAATTTTTAATGGTTATCTAATCAATTTTTGGTTACATAAAGCTTTAATATCCGAAATTATCGGTTAATTAGCAAGTTGTTAATGAATGTAACTCTAATTTTACACGTTTTGGTATCAAAACTAAAAATGATGAGTTGTAATTAGTATTTAGATATTTTCAAAGCTCTTATTAAAAACAAAAGTTTGTTTAGATATCATTAGTATCCACTTGACTGATATTGATGATGTTTACCAAATATGTATTTGTAATAAATTTATGTTTGAAATATTTTTTTTGTCTTTTTTATTGTTGTGAAAGTTAAATTATTATTATCAATAGGATTATCATTAACATAATTGTGTGAATTTTGTTAGCATTAACTAATCCAGTATGCGCGAATTTTTAAAAAATATTGATTTAAAACTCATGGATCGATTATTATTTATCAATTTTTATAGTGAGTCCAGTGACTTTCATTTGTAAACCCAGTGACTTATTTCCATAAAAACACTAAATCTAAAATAGTTGTTACAACGAATTTAGTTGATGGTATCTAATAATTTATCTAATAATTTATAGAGACGGGTGAACTTGAATGAATTTGAAAATTAGTATTTTCAAATCCTAACTTGGTGAAATAGGTGGCCGGACAAAATGTGCATTCAACAATTATTATTATTATTATTATTATTATTATTATTATTATTATTATTGTTATTATTATTATTATTATTATTATTATTATTATTATTATTATTATTATTATTTTGTCCATGACATTTTGTCCGTGACGTTTTGTCCGCTGATATTTTGTCCACATGACATTTTGTCCTAACACCGGTGAAATATTATCGAAATATTTAATTTTTAATAGAATCAGTATATTTGCTATAAATTTATAGAATTTGGTCAAGTATTTACATGTAAATAATCCTTTGATGGGTTGTTTTCATTAAATTTATAAATCCAATGTTTAAATCCTATCTTAATGAGTTATTTTCAAAATTCTTACATCAGTGGTGTCGCTAATAATTCATTGAGTCAAGGGTTCAAATCCTAGCATGGGCGAATTATTTTTTATTTTTAAAATTAAATTTTTTAATAGAATATAAATCAGTATATTTTATTTGCTGTAAATTTCAAATTTTATAAAAATTGGTAAAGTATATCTTGTATAATTTAGTTTTTTACATTTAGTTAAGTTGAAATTTTAAACTTTGAATTATTTTCTTAAAATATTGAATTTTGTGTTCAAATTAAAGTTTTGATTGACTTATTTTTAATTAAATAAACTATCAATATACTTTAATTGTTGTAAACTTCAATTTTCATAAAAATTGTTAAAGTTTTATGATTATTTTGATAAAATTATTACTTAATACACTACTAAAAAAATAGCCAGTAGGCTAAATAATTTATGATTGAATATTTATTTTAAGACGAGTCTGATGTTGAATGATTATTTTATAAATTTAAATCTAATAAATGGGAAAATTAACGATAAAATTTTAATTAAATACCTTATTAATTTAAATTTATCAACATCCTTCATTCTTTTGGGTTTTACAATGTGCACTGCGATTCTTGACGATTGAACTGATTATTTGAATGAATATTTGAATTATAAGTGTCTTCAAAGTGCAAAAGTTGTATTTGCCATTTTTGCTCCACAAAGTCCAGTGAAACACTACTTGTAATTGATTATAATACAGATGAGCATTACTTTCTGGATCCAATAACCCTTGATGTCAGCCTATATGTTTACTTGTGAATTATTAGTAACTAAAATAAATGAAATAAAAACCTCACGTGGTCGTGCAACTAGAGCTGGTAAATGTTCACATGATGTTCGTGGTTCAGGTTTGCTCAGTAAAATTCTAACATATGCTTTTATCAACAACTTTTCACACGATGTGTCCCTTGAGAACATTAATTTGGAAGAAATAGCGAGTATTATCAACTCTCTACTTCCGATTGTTTCTGAGATCAACAACAAAGATAAAGAAAAAATTTTAACTAAAATCATAGCAAAAGAAAAAAAAACTAAACTTGGAACAGCGCAAAAATAAAGCCCTTACATTAATTTTTAGTTCTGAAAATGCTGATGTTAACAAAATCGTTGAAAGCATTATTCAGCAGTTTCCTCACTTAAATAATTTTACTAACCTTAAATCCCACGAACCATACTTTGGTAATAAACAAAAGTCGAATATTATGAGTAAATATAAAAGCAGATCAGAATTCTTAATTAATATGAAATTAATAAAATTATTAATGACATACCAGTGACTGTCAGGCCTGAAATTAAGGACAATTTGAAACAATTTAGTCATGACGACCCATTTTTGAATTCATGGAACAAAATTCTTAAAGATTGTCGAAGCACGACAAACGCTCTTAATCTTGTAGATATTTTACCGTTTGAAGTTATCTATGAATTAAAGAGGGCTGATAACACTTCAGCAGGTATTGATGGTATTCAATACAAAGATCTTGCTGTTCTTGACCCTGAAGGTATCTTGTTGAGTTTTCTGTTTAATAAAATCATCAATAGTAAAATCATCCAGATCGCTGGAAAACATTTAAGACTATATTAATTCCAAAACCTGATAAGTCAGATAATTATGATAAAGTTTCATCTTGGCGACCAATAGCTCTACTGTATGTAATTTATTAAGTGTTTGTGTCTATTTTAACTACGCGTCTAACATCATGGGTGATTTGTAACGATATTTTGCATATTGGGCAAAAAGGTGGCTCTGTCCAAGAAGGTTGTGTCGAGCATAATTCAATACTTTCTTCTGCACTTGGGCATTCGAAATACAGCAAGAATTCACCATTAGCGATTGCTTGGTTAGACATTAAGGACGCTTTTCATGACTACTTGTGGAATGTTTTGAAAACTATTGGCGTTAGCGGAGAGTTTATTACGATTATTAAATTGCTTTACACCGCCACCTTTTCCTTCTACAGTTTTAGCCCAATTGTAACACCTAATCTTCCAATCAAAAAAGGAGTTAAACAAGGATGTCCTCTTTCAATGATTCTTTTCTCGATTGCCATTAATCCTGTTCTAGAAGCAATAAGTAGATCATGTATTGAACCTTTTATGATTGGTAACTCACCCATTCAAGTTCTGACTTATGCAGATGACATTGCACTTGTTGCAAACAACGTCGATGACCTTCAAAAAATGGTTGATATTGCTGTTGAAGCTGCTACTTATATAGGATTTGAGTACCGACCGGATAAGTGTGGCTACATGCAGCTTCCTCGAGTTAACATTAATGGTGAGATCTTGATTAATGAAAATGAGATTAGAAAGTTGTTTTCAAAAGAATTTAACCAATATTTTGTTATTCCAGTAGGCGACGATAATGACCAAAGTCTTTATGAAGTTCTTGATAAGGTTGTTAGTGACACAAATAAAATTGCGAATATCGGTTTATTTGGATGGCAAAAACTCAAAGCCTACAAGATTTTCATTCATTCTCGACTGATATTTGCATTCCGAACACGCGAAATTAAAACTATCGTTCTATCAACTCCTCAAGAAAATAATAACGTCTGTTGCAATAACTCAAGGAAATTACGTGGCCATTTGAGACGAATTTTAAACTTACCATACAATTTTGAAACGGTTTATTTATACAACTCAACTGAAAATGGTAGAGCTTCATGTGTCGATTTGCTTGATGAATATCATACTCAAACAATCGTTCACTTTTTCAGACTCTTTACTTCCAATGGTGCTTACTCGAGAAAAGTTAATATTGACTCTCTAAAGTATGTAACTGGTTCTCGTTTTGGAATCAAAGAGCCTACATTACAACAAAGTTTTGATTGGATAAATGGTGCTGAAACTAAATTGAACCCCGGTGGAAAGAAAACCATATTTCAATGCGCTCGTACGTCTATAGTTTACCTTAAAAGAGAACACTCAATTTCCGTTTCTTTTCATGTTGTCAAAGGACAAGCATCGCTATATCTAATTACAAAGAGTCAAGGAACAGTTATACTTACGGCGAAGTTTTGAAAAGCAATTTCCAATATTTTTCACTCTGCATTGCACGATTCAAATATGCAAAAGTGGGAACAGAGCAATAAAAGCAACATGATTGCAGCGGCTATTAAATTATCTCCTCGAATTAATAAAGCCATTTTAAAACCAAACTTGGCGAATTTGCATGGAACTTTATACATCGAGCGCAAACTAATACTCTGAACATCAATGCAAAGCCTAATAGGAAAGGGGATTCCAGACTCTTTCGACGTTGTGAGAAAGAGGATGAAACTATGTCTCATGCCTTACAGTCATGTAAAATCCATCAAATTCTTAAATCAGAAAGACACAATGACTGCCTTAAAATAATAACGGGTTATTTAAAAAATCCTAACTTTATTGTCGTTGTTGACCATGATTGTTCTCTTGTCCTGAATTCTAAAGAGCGTGTTGACTTAATAATAACTGACGTTGAGAGAAAGAGAATATTTATGATTGATGTCAAGTGTCCAATGGATTGTCTTTCTTATTTTGACTTGACTGATAAGGCAAATATTGAAAAATATAGCTTGCTTCAGGGTGAACTACATGCTGCAAAATCTGATTACAAGGTAGAGCTTCACACTTGTATTATTGGAGAGTTAGGATCAATCCCTCCTTTAACTTATGAGCTGATTTGCAAACTTGGTATTGATCCACTACAAACAGAAAGTCTGCTTAAAGAATGAGAAATGAGCAATATACTGCACTCTGCAAAAATATGGTATTACCATGTGCATGGCATTCTACCAGACTTCTGCAATTAATCAAAATAATCACTATTGCAAATAAAATAAAATAAAATTCAACATCTAATTTAACATTGCATTAGAATTAGGATAATTATTTGTTATTTGATGTATATACTTAAATGTTTTTCGGACTTTTCAATGTTGTATATTTTATTTTATTGTAAATATGGTTCACTAGACTTTTACACTTTGTAAAAGTCATTTTTATAATATATAGATCGAAACATATTGCACTTAGATCAAGTGTTTTTGGTGAACAATAAGACAGGAATCGAAATCTGTTTTATTCTGATCAATCGACAATTTCTGCAAGTTAATTCTTGCAAAGCCGGAAAGACGAATCTGACGAACTTACACATAAAAATCAGTTATCTCAAAAGAAAGTTCAAAAATCGTCAATTTCATCGAAGACTGATAGAACAAATAGGATTTATATTTCATTTGATTTTTTCCTTCTTCCTTGTAATTACAGTATAAACTGCTTGTTTCCTGTAAAGCATACTCTTTTTAATGTAAATCAGAATTGTTATATTTAATAAAATTTTAAATAGTACTATTGAGTAATTTTGTTAAGTCTACGACTTACTTGTAGACTTGTCAGGCAATGATGGGTGTAGATGGATGCGGATGGGCGTAGATGGGTGTGGATCTGTGTGGATCGGTGTGGATCGGTGTGGATAGTTGGTTGGTTGGTGTGTGGTAACGATTTAAGAACGGTAGGTTCCAGAAGGTAGGTTTGTGGAAAGCTCTAGAAGGTAGGTGTATGTAAATTGGTAGGTGTGTGGAATGTTCTAGAAGGTGTGTTGGTCCACAACTGCGAGACATAATAAGTGTGAATTAGGTAATCGGTATGTAATAAGTGTGTGTATCTGGGTAGTGACTGACCTTTGGGCACGTGACATAATCGTGCGGTCACCTGGTGACGGTGGACATAGGTAAATTAATAGGTAGCAAAATAGTGGATAGAGGTCAGTCTCCAGGTAGTAACATCGTGGACAGAGGTAAGATGTTATGTAATATTACGTAAGTCAATGGGGGTTTGTATCTGACAGGCTCACATTATACTACTATCATTGTGATGGGTTAACTTCTTTGCTTGCTCCGGCCACGTCCATGTCTCTTCCATTCTGCGGCATCGTCGGATCATTGCTTTGGCTCACTGACTTTGCTTTATTGTGGTAGTAGGTCACGTCTCATCGAAACCTTTCGACATCCAGAGTCCTAGCTTGAAAATGATAGCGAAAACTTAAGAGCCTAGCTGAGGGAAACGGATGCATCATCTTATTATTAATTATTTTCATTCTAATTCGTTGTATTATTAAGACATATATTGATTGATAGGTGTACAAAGTCCTCGGAAATCAGTTTAAAACAAAAAAACGGCTAAAATTTTTATTTTCGCTACTTAACCCCCTTAAAATCATAAAATGCGGTTAAACTTTTATTGGATAAAATATAAAAATTTATTTTGTTTTATTATTAGATATCGGGAAGGAAAATTTATTTAATCTGGACACCACTACTTGAGTGAAAAATAAATTTATCGATTAGTATTCGATTTAATATTCGATTAGTATTTTTCTTTTCTCTTTACTAGCACTCTCACATCGTGACTAAAATGAAGCTGAATAGTAAAAATCTAAAATAATAAAAAAATTTTTTTTTTATTTTTACTTTATATTATTAAGTAAGATTGTACTAAAATCAAGAAAAATTGCCTCAATCTGTTTGCAGGTTTGATCATTTATTCTTTGACTATATCTGAGATACGTTGATTATAATAGTTTCACTTTTCCATGTTTAAGATTTTCCAAAATACGATGTAGTAGAATCTTTTTGTCTTTTATCATTATAATTTCTTTCTGGATCGTTCTCAATACTTTTATACTTTTTATCCCCTTCTTTTCTCACCTTCTTTACTGCTGTCTATTTATTCTTCTGTCATTATATATACATCATTAGAACTTTCTCGTAACCAGTCTGGCTCTACGGAGAGTCTGACATTGAGATACTTGGAGTAGAGCACTGACACGGCAAAATGACATTTGCTACGGGTGCCCCATAGGTGAAAACATCATAAGTGACGGATGCGATGTGGTTATCTTTTATTTATACGCGTATCTGATGGGGAATATCATTGGTGGGGGTATAGCAGGAAATCTTCTTCTCATCAGGTATTTTGCATAATTTTGGTTCAGTATATATTTCCATTGTGGTTGTTATTGAGAATAACTATTAAAAAAAGAAAAATGATTTTGTGTTAAAAGAAAAGGGTTGATTGAGGTTATAAGCAGTATAATTGATCTAACTGGTTCATCAACAGCACCAGCACCAATGAATGAATTTAAAACAGAACATCTTTACAATTAAAAAAAATACCAAAAAGGTCATTTACGTATTTCACAGAAATAAACAATTTTTCTCTCATTTCTTTGAGGAAACAAATTTCACAGTTGTGTCAAAATTTTCTATTTTACTTGAATTTTATTCAGTTTTTTATATTTAAAAGTATTTTGAAAACTTCACTTATTTTAATAATGCTAATTTTTTATAAAATGATATTTTATTTATTATTTAAAAAATATCTAAGTCATTTGTATTAAAAATGGTTCTTTTTGAAATAAAAATTCATTTTATTCACTAAGAAAAATATGAAATTATTTATTATAATGAATTTCAAGAATTTGTTTATAATATATTTTTTAATTTAAAATTATTATTCACTCAGATGCTCCATAAATTACTTAATATTTTTACTATGATTTTACAATTTTACCTTTTTATTATTGAGGGAAATAAATAATTTTCATCAATTATTTTTCTAGATAATGATAAATAATTTTCAATTTCAATCCAATTATTTAGAAAATAAATAATTTTAGAAAAATGGATGATCATTATCTGAATGAATCAGACGAATTTCTAACTGATGATGATGAATATAATAATGACGGTGTTGTTTTAGCACCAGAAGAAAAGGAAGATAACGAATCGACTCCTGTTATGTATGAATTGTATACAGTGGATAAATTGTTAGAGCATATGAACATTCTAATCAGTGAGGTTGAACAAATAATGAAAGTTCCCCGAACGTTTCTTCGGATTTTATTAACTAAGTTCAAATGGGACAAGCATAGGTTGATAGAATGTTACTTTGATGTCGGCGAAGAAAAGTTTTTGCAAAATGCCAATTTCATTTTACCAATGAAACAAGAAACCGATTCTTGGGAATCTTTGTTAAGTCGACCTTGTCGAGTGGGAAATTCGAGTAAGCAATTTCTATTAATAATTGAAATAAATTTTAAAATAATTTTTGTTAATTATTTTTTATTAATATATTGTTATTTTTAATTGATAAAGGTAATTTTATTTTAATTTTTGAGTAAAAAATTGATAATTAAATAGATTTTTGAAAGGATCTAATTAATTAGTTGTATAATTGAACCGGAGTTTATTCCGATAAACGGGGATTTCTTTTTATTATATGGAAATTGGAGGAATAATAAAAAAAATTAATCAATAAAATTATTATTATATATGATTTCTGGCTAATATATTGGATAATTGCAGGATTGATGTCCTTTTATAAGGGGGATTAGGGAATTAAATAAAATAGAATATAAAATAAAGAAATGCTAGAAATATTTGGGAAATAAGTTAAAAAATTATTGAAATAAAGGAATTATATTTAATTTCGAAATAAAGCTATTAGCTATGTTACAAAACAGCATTTCTGACTGTAATTGATCCTCACCTGCCGCATCAAGAATCTATAATGTTTGTTGTCCTTTCCAGCACATACTATCACCTGTTTCCAGCACGTTTATCAGTTCCGGTAAATACTTTCTTATTAGATCTCATTGCGACAGGACTGCTGATTTCATCTAGAAGGAACTTCAATACTTCTATTCAGCTCCTTGAAATAATACTCCCTTCCTTATTCGGTCGTTTAATGCATTCCGGCACATCTCCATTGAATTCCTGGCATTGACATTGTCAATAGATTCATTTTGTGCCCCTCTCCTATCACAATCTACGTTCGGATTAGCCAGTTCAAAGATGATTACCATTCAATGGTAGAGTATCGCCTTTGTGGACTTGCTGACAAAATAGAGGAATGTTTGCAAATCGTAACGTCGAATCACTATCAAGGATATCTCTCAGTGGTTTAATGTGAGTACAAGAGGTTTGCATGCCATCATGCATAAGAGAATCGACATCTAGATTCGTCCCATGTTTAACACGATGACCAATTCCTCAGAAATATCATTGCTGTTGACAAAACAACCTTTACCGCCCTATGTTTCTGAGACAAAGTGGGAGTTCGGGAGAAAATAGTTCCGAGACGAAGACATTTGGAACATGTTGACGATTTTAAAGATCAAGGTGGCATAATTTGTACGGATCTCTCTGAAAAGGTCAGCAAATTAATCCCAGCTACTACAGCAACCCCGTGGATGCATGCAAGCGTAATCATCGAAAGCCACGTCTCCTCCGAATCTACAAAAGTGCTGAAACAATGGCAGCAATTGAGAAGATAAATTTACTCTTTTAAATCACCATCTCTACTGCCTTGATCTTGCACCAAGCGAGGTTTATCCATCCAGTCATATGAAGAAACATTTGAGAGGAGAAAACTACCAAAACACTGTAAGTTTGGAACAGATTGTGGAATTTCTCTTGAAATAATGTCTTTTGTCAACTGTTGCATTGTTGGAGCAAACGTGCGGGCCACAATTGATCTTATATTGAAATATAAATCCTACTCATCCTTGTTTTTATGTCAAAATATACCGTTACTATTGGTTTCCATTAGTACCTAGTCCGAGTACTGTTTGAATGCACCGCGTAGATGCAAATTCATTCTCGTTATAATAATATATCAAATTGTTGGTTTTGGGAAAATCAATATTTTTACTAAGATTATCAACTAAACCAACATTGAATAACTAATCTCCTCAATATTCAATTTGATCATTGCTTGCAAGTGAATCATTATTATTATTATGATTTCTATAACATTAAATAAACTATATAGGTTTTAAAATATATGACCTACTTATTTGACCCTGAAACGTTCTTGACCTACTTATTTGACCCTGAAACGTTCTTGACCTACTTATTTGACCCTGAAAAGTTCTTGACCTACTTATTTGACCCTGAAACGTTCTTGACATACTTATTTGACCCTGAAACGTTCTTGACCTACTTATTTGACCCTGAAACGTTCTTGACCTACTTATTTGACCCTAAAACGTTCTTGACATACTTATATGACCCTGAAACGTTCTTGACATACTTATTTGACCCTGGAACGTTCTTGACATACTTATTTGACCCTGAAACGTTCTTAACCTACTTATTTGACCCTGAAACGTTCTTGACCTACTTATTTGACCCTGAAACGTTCTTGACCTACTTATATGACCCTGAAACGTTCTTGACATACTTATATGACCCTGAAACGTTCTTGACATACTTATTTGACCCTGAAACGTTCTTGACATACTTATTTGACCCTGAAACGTTCTTAACCTACTTATTTGACCCTGAAACGTTCTTGACCTACTTTCAAAAAAAATTTTAGCTTACTATATTTTTCTAGGGGCGTAAGTATATCTGACGGCCACACATCCTGATATGTCTCCTTTCATTTGAACGTTTCTCTATTTTCCCTACGAAATTGTGTTTATCTCGTTTACAACGCATTTTAAATATAAATTCAAGTAAATTGTCACTCAGAAACCTTTTCATAATAAATACACAAATTAACTGAGAATGAAAACAAAAAATTAAAGATATTAATAATAGTAATAAGAATTATCATTAATTATATTCATAAATTACAATTCTATAAGCTTACGCAAGATTTTCTATTAGATTTATTGATTTAAATGAGAGAACACCATTTTATAAAATTTATTTTTGCAATATATTTTGACAGCTCAGCTTTGATGCTGTTGCTATGGGTTCTCGCTTAGCTCGTACACCAGTTAGGGTTAGGAATAATAGAGAACGTTATATCGATGTTTTGCCATTTCTGTTCTGCGTGAATAATTTACATAGCAATTACTTTCGAAAAGGAAATCGATTCTTTTGTTGATCTACTTATTGAAAAAGAGAAATTTAAAGAAAAGCAACCGATATAGGTTTTCATATATCAGCAGATAGTTTCTGTGAGTCTAAATTCCGGAAAAATATGACAAAGGATTGGTCTGCCGTTAATGGACACTGTCATTCACTTATTGTCAATCTATTGGTAGCATAAGGGCCGTCCATTAAGGACGTCACGCACCTAGGGGAATCACACATTTTTAACAATGAGTGGTGTTTAAAAACTGTGACGTCACATCTTAAATTTCGTATTTTTTCAACAGAACTTTATACTAATTTCAGTTTTCCAGGGCCTCCTTTTTAATACATGTTTTCTCATTCGATATTAGAGTGCAGTATTACACTAAATGCCAATAAAGTGATTTGAAACTTGTTCATTTTCAAATATGAAATACAGCTTTTTTAAAGGAGGACCAAAGATTTGTGACGTCATATTTGAAGAGGTGTATAACGTTTTGTGACGATGAAGGGGTAAAAAATCGACCAAAATTGCGTGACCTCATTTATGGACAGCCCCATAGGTAAATTGATTGAGTTACTCCATAAGAATGGATATTCTAAGCATTTTACAACGATTGGTAAGTGAGTTAATAAGCTGAGTGAGATTGATGACGCAATTTTACATGGTATTGTTCCGTTTAATTCACATGAGATTGATCCTTTTATTAACACGGATAGAGATGTAATGAATATGTCTGATGGTGCTCAATTGAATGTCACTGTTAGCAAAATTGAATGTCTGCTGGTGTTGCTCTTGTTATTGTTTCAGTCGTTTTCTAAAGGTTTTAAAACCTATTGGAAGTGCTAATCCTAAAATTATTTCAAAGTCTTGCAAAGTTCGTGATAAATCTGTGACACCTTTTGGTGTATATTCTGATCCCGCATATCATTTACTGGTAATGGATGTAATGCCACATAGATTGGAGAGACTGCCCGTCGTCATCTCTATGCAGCAGCTCGAGAGCACACTCAATTGAGACATGCAAGGTAGAAATTGACATTTCCAATTTCGAGGTGCTATCTAAGGGTTTGTAAACCTATTGGGAACGCATTACTTGTGAAGCCTTGGTGATAAATCATTTATCCCAGAAATCAACATACAAAATGCGTTTTGTGAGGTTTCAATTCGTTTGAATAAGGCTTTGCACATCTGATTACATAATCACTAACAGACCTATAAACATGATTGTTTTATTGAAGTTGTTTAAGGGCCGGATAATCACAACTAAGATGTCGAAATATATTGCAAAAATTGAGTTCTCTTATTTATATGAATAAATTACAGCTTTTATTTAATAGTTTACTTATTGATTTGTTCATAAATATCCATAAAATACCCTCATAAAAATATCCATCGAATTTATTGATTTTTTAGGCTACGCTTGAAATATACTGTTTAGAACTCTTATGTATGAACTCTGAATTCACCAAAACATTTTGGTTTTTATTCTATCATAGGCTCTATTCCCTATGTTGCTGTATTAATCACTGGAGAATTTATTGATCCAACTTATAATCCCATTGTTTTTCTTGAATTACTTCTCTCCGACGCTCCTTATATTTACCATTGTCAGATTAAATCCAATCTAATATAATCCTAAAAGCTTGGGTGAAAATCAATTAAACAGTGTTATTATTAATCATATCAATAATTTCCTTTCTATGCTGCCCTTATATACTCCTCCTAATCGACATTTTGTAACTTTATCATGAATCGTAATAAACGATTCACAAACACAATACAACTTTGCTCGTTGGTTTGCCAGCTGGGTATTATTGATTGTAACCGCGTAATTGAACGGCCAAAGGTCGAATCATTGTAAATTAATAATGATTATTGCGTCGTCATAATAACTATAAATGATGTATTTGATTTCTAATCTCAATATTGTGAGAATCAACATAACCTTGTGAAATCCTTTCAATTAGTGTCGACATTAGGATGCATATTCGGCACCTGTGTCAATTGTGGCATGACCTTGACATTTACTTCCACCCCAGTTAGTGATGTTTACAATATGTAGATCACGGCTCCAATTTCGTTACCGATTTGCTTTCCGTTAATATAATTTACTATTGAATCCTACATTTACAGATGAATTTAAAAACAAAATTCGGGGAGCTTCTCATCAGACTAATATGACCAAAACCAAACTCAATTCAACTCATTATTCGGCATTTGGTGGTAGCGGTGAGCCAATCTGTGAGATCTGTTACACTCCTACAGCATTTAGTAAGGCATATTACTTAGTGATATGATTATCTAAACTTTGTTTATTCTTTAATATTATTTATTATTATTTATTGTTATTATTTATTTTTTTAATTATTTATTATTATTATTTATTATAATAATTATTTTAATTATTATTTTTTTAATATTTATTATTGTTATTATTATTATTAATTTTATTATTATTTAAACATAATTTAAATAAATAACAACGTAAAAAACATTTTTAAAATTATCTAAATCAGTCCCAGTCAGGAAAAATCGAAAAATCAAAATGATTAAATTAATTCAAATTTTAATATTAAGAAGTTAATTTTAAAATATTTTAAAATGTGCTTAAATCTATATAAACATATTTTCTATTGAAATTTAAATCCTTGCAAATTAACTTTAAAATAGTTTAAAAAGTTTTTTATTTAAATCTTGACATTGAAAACATTTGTGTAAAGGAAAGGTCAATCAGAGGTGGAGCAGTAATTGAGAGACTCGTTAAATCTTGTGTTTTACTAGTATCCAGGACTTATTTTAGGTCGAAATATTTAATTTTATGAATAAGCATTGCAGAAAATGGTTTACATTGTTATTTATTTAAATTATCTTTATATAAATGATTTCGCTATCGACAAAAAATACATTTACAACTAATAATATTATAATCAATATTATTACTAATTATTTTTATTTATGGTATTACTATTTATATTATTTGTATTGCGTAGAGTTTTGAATAAAAAAATATTGAGCATTTACATTAAGAAACTTTGTATCCAATAAAAATAGAAACAAATTCCCATTTTAGAAATAAATAACAAGTTTAGTTATCGAAAAGATGTTCTTGAACTTCATCAAATAAATATCCTGCTTCTATTGCGAAAATTCCTTAATGTTTTCTATAAAATCTTTTAAAATTAATAAACTATAAATTTACTTCAATTTACTGTTAAAGAATAATATTTTGTTATAAAAAACAAATTTTTAAGTAGCAAAATCGAAATAAATTGGGTGCAATGTAATGCTACAAATGGTCCCATCAATCGGGTAAATTTGGAATTAAATTCAATTTTGGTAAAACTTTCAATCTGTGCGCTTGTTTTGATGATATTTTTGCCGAAATAATTTTTTGTGAATTTTAAATTCCTGCTCTACAGCGCAAAAAAAGTAAAATTTCACTTATAAACCAATATTAGCACTTTTAATCAATAATTGTACATTTAAATCAATACTTGAATTTTTTAAAATAATTTACACTTAAAAATCAATAATTTCAGTTATGGGTTTTTGCTAGGGGGTTACAGTATGTTTCGAGATTCGGGATCACGTTGATATCAAATATATATATATATATATATATGAATGAAATATTGAAAAAACGTGTAAAACTTCAGATTTTTTGTAATTGGCATTAATGTTCTTCTAGTAACAATGAGCTTTCTCTACGAGAATTATCAGTGATGTTATCAGTATATAAGCTAGCAGTGTTTTGAAAATCAAACTTGCTAGATTCACTGAACAATTACTATTTATATTCACGGTTCAAGGTCACATTCCATTCACTTTGTTACTTAAAAAACTCGCTCTTGTACTCTTTTATTTATTTTTGATTCACTAAATGAGTAATTTGATTGAGAATATTTTTAGTTCACTATAATACCAAATTTAACAAGTATTTTCTGAGCTAGTTTTTCTCTATAATTGAATGTTTCTTTTCACATTATATTTCAGAGGTTTTTAGAAAACTTTGATTGAACAGGACCTATTTTGTGTGAAATATTGTATTTAATGAATAATGGCTGATTTATTTATTTGAATTATATTTTTATAAATGATTCTGCTATCGACAAATTAATATTAATATAAACCTTATAATTTATCATCATTTATTTTCAGATAATAGATCAATAATAATATTAATTAAAAATAAATAAATATAAGATTTATGACAATTCTTATTCTGGAATATCATGGTTTTGCGATTGATCTATTTCTAGTATTTGCGTATTTACATTTCTCCATATTTGATTTGCTTTATAACTTTGCGGTTTGAATGGAATTTAAAAGCCATTATCTCTTAGATGACATGACTGGGCTTGGATGCGGTCACATATTTTGCCTGGGATGCTGGGTGCGTTACCTCAACCAAAAGATTGTAAATGAAAACCAAGGCGACCAGATCCTTTGCCCAGCTCATCAATGTGATATCATTATCGACGATTCTATGGTCTACAATCTTATCCGAGACCATCCAGATATTAAACAACGGTTCCAAATCACAGTAGCCAACAGTTTTGTAAATTGTAACCCACTTCTTACTTGGTGCCCGGAGTAGAATGTAATCACATCGTCCGCGTAGCCCGTCGAGAGCCGATACGAATCGACTGTTCCAGTTGTTCATCGGTTTGTTCTTTCTTTCCTTTTTTCTTCATTGTTCTGAGAGCGTTCATTCCAGGTGTTCTGTTTTGCATGTGGCGAATCCTGGCACGACCCGGTGCAATGCTCGTTCCTGGAGAAATGGCTGAAGAAAATGCGCGACGACAGCGAAACCTCAAACTGGATCATGGCCAATACGAAAGAGTGTCCCAAGTGCCGTGCGACAATCGAAAAGAACGGCGGCTGCAACCACATGGTTTGCAAGAATGTCGCTTGTAAATATGAGTTCTGTTGGGTTTGTCTCGACCAATGGGAGCCGCATGGGTCGGCTTGGTACAACTGTAACCGGTACAATGAGACAGACGCTCAGAAAGCCCGTGATGCTCAGGAGGCATCTCGAGCGGCACTCCAGCGCTATCTGTTCTATTTCAATCGATACGCGAATCACCTGCAGTCGCTGAAGTTCGAGTCGAAGTTGTACACAGGAGTGCAGAAGAAAATGGAGGAAATGCAGCAACACAACATGAGCTGGATCGAGGTGCAGTTCCTGAAGCAAGCAGTCGATGTGCTCTGTGACTGTCGGCGCACTCTCAATTACACCTATGTTTTCGCATATTATCTCAAGAAGAACAACCAGTCAATTATATTCGAGGGCAATCAGAGTGACCTGGAGCAGAGCACTGAGCAACTATCAGAGTACCTGGAGAGGGACATCACAACCGACAGCTTGGTCGATATCAAGCAGCGAGTTCAGGACAAGACCCGATATTGTAAGCAGCGTCGCGCTGTTCTCCTCAAGCATGTTCATGAGGGCTACGAGAACGACTGGTGGGAGCATCTCGATTTGTGAATTTTCACACCATATAAATCTATTATCTCCTCTGGAAAAAATAAATTTTTTCTTTACTGTCTTATTCTGGATTTGTATGTATCGGTGTTTATGTGGGTGTATATGTGTTTAAATGTTTTTGTGAATTTGTATGTATGTGGGTTTGTGTGCATTCGATTGTATGTACCTGTGATTGTGTGCATTCGTGTTGAAATAATGTTTTGGTGTAAAGCTTTTTAAAGTTCGAAATGACTTGCTAACCCACTGGTTGAAATAGTGAGGTGATATTGGGAGGGCGGAACTTCACCTTAATGAACTCGAAATTCTCCAGTAAGTCATCCTCGAGACCTGGAGAATGAGCAGGGGCATGTCTATAATTAGCAAACCTTGAGTGGCAGATTATTTTCTAAAAGATATTTTTTCACTGTTGGACCGAACACCTAATTGATTCGCTCAACGAACAAGATACAAGTGAGATAAGCTTTGTTGTTGGACCTCCACATAACGTTAAATTCTGTACCTTGTTTTTCTCGAAATGATACACCAGCAAAGGCTTCATTTTAAAATCACCGCTTAAGTTAGCAAAAAACAAGAAGGTGAAACGGTCTTTCATTGGCTTATGATCAGGCATCGCATTCTCTTCTATAGTAATGTAAGTCCTCTTTGGCATCATTTTCCAAAAAGTCCTGTTTCGTCGCAGTTAAAAACTTACTGTGGTAAGTAACCCTCGGAAATTATGAGTTTCGGACATTGGTGGCGAATGCCTCAGTGGCCTTCACTTTCGAACTCGCAGCTTCTCCGTGTATATGGATGCCACTTCTCTTAAAGCTATAAAGCCACCACCGCTCCTTTGAAGCCTTTTTCGTGTCTTATCAACGTATGTGGCAGTTTACTCATGAGTTTGACGCAGATAAAGTCACATGCTAGTTGTTTCTCGTTTATCCACACGAGAAGCAACTTTTCTACATCTTCCAAAACACGTGGCCGTTGCTTTGATAGTCGCGTGGCTTGTTTTGCTACATCTAGTACCCTTAATTCTTTTTCTTTAATATTCTGCAAATAGTCGATGTAAACTTATGATAAAATCTTGCGATGTCAACCACTCGCATACTTCGTGCATGCTACTCAATGATTTCCTTAACTTCCACTGTAATCATTTTCTTCTTATTACTACTTTGTTTTTCAACAGTTTTCTTTTGGGAACCATGGTTACAGTACAGTTATCAAAAAATACTCATTAACCACGTTAGGAAAGAAAATAAACAATACTTCATACGTATGTTGAGTAAATATGTAAATAACACTGGCACCGACCGACTAAAACCGAAGGTGGCAGTTGGTAGACATGCGTATACATGTTACTCGTATTACAAGACTTAGCTCGCTTATCAAGTTAAAATTTATTTTAGAAATTTGCTCGTCATGCAAAATACTCGCATATTGAGTTACTGTAAAGTGACTGTATATTGATTAAATATTCACATTTTGCTTCGTGAAAAAATTTCAAATACATTTGTTATTTTAAACACTATTAGGTCAAAACTTATTATATCTAATATATTATACACGCACAAGTATTCTCCTGATCAACATAATTGCCTCATATTTGGTATATAGTGCGATTCATAAAAAAGAGCACTACTATAATTTAATGGAAAAGATGTGTACTCAAGTAAAAACTGTTTGTTCGTGTAAAAATCAAAGTTTTCATCTAAGGCCATGTATTTTATTAATACGTAGCATTCGGGTAACATAAACTATATAATTTTCTATACAATGTTGGTGCTACGTTTAACGGTCAATTTTTGTTCAAGTCCACCTCATACAAAATGTAGCGTACGATCTGTCGAAGTAGTGACCATAACTTTAAGGACCATGGAAAAAGCCAGATCAAAAATTTACAAAAATTCATTTTGTATAAGTAATAATATTAAGTTATCCTCAATTTGTTGGTTAAATGAGATTTTCAAATGCTCCTTGGAGTTCAAAACTTTATTTATTGAAAAGTTGATCGATTTTCTGTAATATACTTTTGAAAAATCAATTTAACCCTTCTAATTTGTGCAATAATTAAATTAACTAAAGTTGACCCATAAATATTAACTCAATAGACTTCGTTGATTGCTATGATTCTTATTCAATACTGATTGAGTTATTTACTCTAGGTACAAGATAGGCTATGCATACAAATGGGTAAAAATTATCCCTTTAAGTAAATAATCTTCCACCCATTCTTTTTTTTATTTAATTTACTTATTGTATATAATCACAAGTAACATTTGGCAAAAACTAAGATTATGTCAAATTTTTGTTAATAAGGCATGGTAATACAAAAACAATCGCAGCTGCAAAATGAATAAATGGAAAGTATGACTCATTGAAATAACTCGTGAGCATCAAAAAGATTACAAAAACATTACATATAAATAAAACAATAAAAACTGAGGAAAATCAGCAAAAATTACAAAATTGACTTCAAATATATAAGAAAATAATGTAAGAATCAAACTTCAGACTAGTGGTGGGTTTCTGGGTTTTGATATTTTGAAACTATATGGTTGTTACCCAGACAACCCCATACAAATATTTCTTTCGCTTACCACTTGGCACCCGTTGCTAAGCAACGTTGGAACTGTGTTCGAGTGGGTAGATCGTCCGCAAAAAGTGAGCGTTATTGCTAATGCTATAATTGACCGAACGATCCATGGGTTCAACGAGCTGCCGATAGAAGGCCTGTGCTCGATTTCGACTTTTAGGTCCCATTATTCTCCTATCTCTTTCAAATGTTAACCTATACTCTCATATCATCTATCTTTATGTCCATTCGCTTGGTCTTCTTATTATTGTCCATGTTGATGATTTTTTTTGGTCTGTAAACCCTTGGTTATGTTAAGTAAACACAGTACATCTCTTACACTTATCCCTATTATAACTACAATGTTCCCTATTATTATTACTAGCATCATCATTGTTACTATTACATATATTACCTTTCTTAATTGTTACTACTATTACCTTTATTATTATTTTTATTACTATAACTACCATTATATTTATTGTTATTACTACTATGATTATTACTACTATTATTATAATCATAATTATCATTATCATTACTACAAATACCATGATTATTATTATTATTATCATTATTATTATTATTATTATTATTATTATTATTATTATTATTATTATTATTATTATTATTATTATTATTATTATTATTATTATTATTATTATTATTATTATTATAATTATTATTATTATTATAATTACCATTACCCTTATCATTATCGTTATTATTATTAAGATTTTGTAGGGATCCGTCCTTATTCCTCAGCGTTAAAATTTTTTTATTGATATACAACATTAGCCGTAATCCATCTGTATTTTTCGGTTTTCGATAAAGTATTTTTGTAAATTCGAAAATTTTAGCAGCGTTCCGCCCTTATTTTACGGTTTATCCCTATTCTACAGTTTTCGACAAAGTATTTTCATTGACTCGGAAAATTTGAGCAGCGTTCCACCCATATTTTCCGCCTCAACTCAAATTAATTAATTTAATTCTTATTTAAAAACATTATTTTTCATGATTTTAGTCGTTCGGATTAATATTTTTCCGATGGCTATTCATTTTAACTGTTGCAACGATTTCGCAATTTTCCCCACTACCCGTTCCCTCTCTTTGTCCTTAAGATCTATGTATGTTCATATTATATTTAATGAGTGCCCACTGAACTACACGGTGTTAGATATTTTGAGCCGATTGTTGTTAAAATTCATGTCAATTTTTTAGGAAACGGATGATGAAGGAGCAGCCAATGGACTACTCATTTACCCTCCAATTTCCCCTATGTACGGATAATATTGACGTTCCAACTCCTGCGTTCCGCACGCCGGGGCCTTCACGGGCACGAACTATTGGCGATTTTACACGCACTTACACAGTTCGATAATGTGTTTTATTTTTCTATCTTGCGTTATGTTTTGGCTGTGGGCCACCAAAAATAAAATAATAGAAAAAATAAATTACCAAATGAATTAGGCAAAAATCTCGACGCATAAACTGTATATTTAGCATTCATATAATAAAATTTTAAATCGGGCATCGATGTACATAAACCAAAATGTTGGGCCAGAACACAAACGGCCTTGAGAAATGTTTAAATGGATCGGTAACACACATGCAAACATAACAAGCAAATTTAAAAATAAACCTATTAAAACACCAATTAAACCCTACTAAATATGAGAAAAAAGAGAATTAAATATAAAATAAGAAACATAAAAATAAATTAAAATAATAACAAAACGCAACAAGATCCGCACGATACAAATACAAACATAACATGAAAACCTAGCAAATTCGACCGAAAATTAATAAATCGATAAAAGTTCATGAAAACGAAACTTAAATCAAAAAATTTGAATTAGAAATAATTCAATAAAAATTCTAAATAAAAAATTATTAAAATAAATTAAAAAATAACAAAAATAAAGAATAGAATACACTAGAAAATAACAAGGTCGAATTTTGTTTTACCACATCAAATTTAACACGCGAGTTAGGGACAGAAAATAGGTATAAATACCGATTCATTTTCACATTAAATTTAACCATTTTAACCAATTTTGAAAATTAGAATCTTAGTTATTTTAAACCTATTTTCAAATCAATTCTTTAGATTTTTTAGGTGAGAGATAGCATATTTTGGAACTCTCTCTCCACGTCACATCCTTGCAACCTCGGTAGAGCTCTGCTTGGACGTCGGCGTGGGGGGAGAGGTGATTTATTTTTATTATGAAAATTCCCTTTTTTATTAATGGATTGTATGGTAATTTTATGTTTTACTTGTTATATGCATTAATAAATATTTATAATATTCATAAATTGTTTTTATATATTTAAATAAAATTATTTTTGTCGAAATTTTTCCGGCCCACAGCCAACACACATCGCAAGTTAGTAAAATCATTATACAGTGCGGAATTGTGTAAGTGCGTGGAATATCGCCGATAATCTGTACCCGTGAAGACCCAGCATGCGGAACGCAGGGGTCGTAGCGTCAATATTATTCAATATAGAAGAAAGGAGAAATAAGGAAGAAGTCTTTTGGCTGCTTCCTCGTTTCTCATTTCTGTAAAATCGACCTAAATTATTTTACACACGGCTCAAAATCATCACACCGAGTAGTCCAGTGGGCACTCATTAACTATAATATAAACATAAAATGCGCCTAAGGTCAATTAAGAGACAGTGATGGGAAATTAAATGAAAATGAAATCGTTGTTATTTGCTATAAACTGTTGGCGAATAGGGTTGGTTTTTATTTAGTTTTTCTAGGGTTTTTGTGCATCTACCCCCTAAACGCCAGCAAAATTATTATTCTATCCCTCCTATGTACCCATGGTGATTTCCATGTTGGTACTGTACATAGAGGTTGAAAATTCATGAGCAGGTGAGCTCCATTGCTAGAACTACTTCTCATGATATTTTCACATTCGGGTTCTGGACTGCCGATGGAAGGTCTTACGTCTTTCTCTTTCTATATCCTGGTCCTTACTCGTCTATTCCTACAATTTCCGTACTCTTTTGTCATCTTTACGCGTTATTTATAAATGTACACTTCAAAAATTTGGGCAGCGTTCCTCCCTTATTTTTGGATAAATTTCCGATTTCATTTGTTTAATCACAGAATCGACTACATTTTTCCTAATTTACCTTTATCTTTCCTTATTTTAAAATTTGATCAACAATTCCTTAATTCCCGCTACGTTTCCCATGATTTTAAGTAATTACAACCCTCTGCAGTCACTTCAATAAACGTTTCTCTCTTCTGTCAGATCATATCATTCAGCTATTAGAATAATACTTTCAAATTTACATTCCTATACTATCCTATCCTTTCCTACTTGATTTTCTGATTAATTTTCTGGCAAAGTTAAAAATTTTCCCTACAAAACTTTATTCCCTCTTAACTAAAGTCGCACTTCCCGTGAGTTTATTTCTGCTCGTTCCGACTACATTTTTCAGCAGTCGCTACGAGGCGTTCAACGATGCACTGCGTGGAGGTCCTGTGCACATGGCCAGACCCTACTGCGTACGACCGAGGTTTCAATGGAACACAACCCACGAGCGCAACTAGGGAACTTAATCCACCAGTCGGCACGCGATCCGTCCCATTGATAGCTATTGCAATACATATATATAAATAAGATTTAAAGGGACTTGTCAGTGGCATCAAAAGATTCCACGACCATCCAGAACAAAATCAAAGTAACAAGACTTCGAAATATATATTTATACAAGAAAACAATACTTACAATCCACAGTCATGCAACCAGATTTGAAAAATTGGCATAAATTGGCATAAAAATTTTGACTACAAGTGATTTACTGTTTGTCTAAGAAAGTCTAAAAATTTTGTCTAGTAGTTACCTGACTGAAAAAATGTCTAAAAATTTGTAGTCTAGAATTCTGTAAGTCTGTCTAAATTCTGTCTGAAATTATGAAAATGACTGCCGTATATATAGTATTTTTATGCCTGTGTGCGACCAATGGGCGATTTTTCGCGATTTTTCGGGTTTTTTAATTATTTTATTAATTTCAAAATATTTTTGTAATTTTTTATATATTTTTCTTTATTTTTTGATATATTAATATTTTATTGTTGGATTTTATTTTTATTATTGTTTTCTTAAAATATTATTTTTAAACCCCAATATTTTGTTTTCTGGTCGCCTCTTCTGCCTGTGTTTTTTCTAAACCTTATTTTGCAAGGTTTTGGCAGTTTATTTTATTTTTCGTATGTTTCTTTATGCAGCTGTAGGCATTTTTCCGAATTTTAATTAATTATTTGTTTTTATTTAATTTTGTTATATTTTTAATTTGTTTTAATTAATATGTTTTATTTTATTTTTGGTCTCTTCTTGCGGTGCGTGTTTATGTTACGGCAGCCATACTGACAATTTCCAAACGACATTAATTATTTTGTTTTAATTTTTACCATTTTAACCTTTTTGCTTAAATTGGATTTGTAATTTTTGTTTTAAATTTGGCTCTGAGCCCAACAAAACTCATGATATCTATCTAAGTTATTCATCACGAATTTATATGGTTAATTCATATTATAAATCATGAATTTAGATTTTACATTACAAACCCTTAATTAAATTCATATTATTAATCCATATTATTGATTATAAATTCTTTCATTCATATTATTAATTATAAATCCTCTTTAATAACGGTAAATTCATATCCTAAATTACAAATCTTTCTATTAATGATAAATTCATACTACTAAATGGAAAATCACATTATTAACGGTAAACTCATTTTAGTAATCGTAAATTCAAATTCATATTATTAATTTAAAAATTTATTATCACTTTATAAACCTTCACAACAGGTTCAAATCATGTTTTTAAATTCGAGTCATTAATTAAATTTATTATTAACTATCAATTATTAGCTGTAGATTCATATTATCAGTTAAAAAAAAATCATACGCTCCAGTATACGATCCATAATCCCTATCATTACTTATAAAGTTACATTATTATTTAAGTACTTCTATTGTTAACAAAAATTACAAATTGGTATTATTATCATGTAAGACATAAACTATAATTTCAGACTAGTAACTAAAGATTTTACTTAGCAATCAAAATTAAAAAGCTAACCCACAAAATCACCACGATAATCAAATGACTTACGAAAACCAAAAAATCATAAAACTTAAATGCTCAATTACCCCTGACCAATAACATTCTAATTAATGATCCCAGCATTAAGAGTAGTAATCACATAAAAGAGGAATCTTCAAAATCAAATTGACGAAAAATAAGATGCATCGAATATAAAATTGAGAATCACAAATACAAATTCATGGCAATCAAATTCCAATAGATTAAAGTTCTGAATCCAAGATGGCGGATCCTAATTGCGACCTTTAACCGAGTACTGTCGCGCCATCCGAAGAGAGTGAGTTTATCCCTGCCCACGATAAATCTGAGATAGGATTGAACGAAATCAAATTACCGACGTCAGGAATTCCCATTACTGCCGATAGATAAGCATAATTTTCCTAAAGAGAATCTCATTAACAAGCCGACGCAAACATAAAACGAACTCACTGGTCAATAAGGGAACCATCCAGACGGTCAATATCATTGTCTATATCTCGAACCATCATGTTTGATCCGAAAAACTCAACATCAATTCAGCGAGATTAGGCCTGAAAAATAAACAAGTTTAAATGATAATTAGTATTGACCGGAAACATACAGATAAACTACTGCAAACTGATTATCTTATCAACAGCCGAGAATACACGACCAAAGTTAAGTTATCATAAATCGCCGACCGTTTTTCATTCTAGATATGACAACAAAAATCGAACTTGGACCTTGACACATCCGTCCAGTTCACAAAGTCGGAGATCGATCTACTGGTACGACCAAACTATGTAAATAAAATGATGAACTTAATTAAACAACGTCAACCTTTCTGCCGAATGGCGAATAGTGCATGATCATTTAAATAATATGATTATTTTAAAGCATTGCATAGAATATGAGTAAACACAACCAACAGTATATAAACCCTCGCCGACATCAGCGAATGAATAGTACAAAATGCATCGACAGCGAAACTATCGAAAGAGGACTATTTCGACTAGTCCACCTGGCGAAAGATCGGTAGCCGATTTCGGGCCACAACCCCTAGGTAACAAATTTTTTTTGTTGTATACAAGCAATAATGGTTTTTCCGTATTAAAGTTAAATGACTTGTTTGTACATACAACATAATGATATCGCCGCATTTTGTGAACGATTTAGTATCGAACTTGCTGTCGAATTTCTATATCAAATTCCATATTTGAGTTCTAGGATAAAAATTCTTTATGTTTGAGGTATTAGTAATTTCCCTCCATTGTACTGGAGTTAATAGTATAATCTGTAGATTTTAGCTTCACCACTCATAGACGAGAGAGCATCAAATGTAGGGAATTCTTCATGTAACAAAGTCATTTTAAATCGCGTGCGGAATAGTACCAACCCATACACCCCCCGATATAACGTTTACAAGGGATTATATTAATTATGATTTCATTCAGGAAGTTCAGATCCGGATCTCATTCCCACACAACTTGCCGACCGATGGAGAGAGGCATGGAAGCTTTTCTGGCATACTAGACGTCGCGAGTCTTCCCCCACTCGAATACCGACGAACCCCCGGCAGATCAGAAGATTTTAACCAAACTCCCGAAGTACCGGAACCATTCTGGGAGGAGTGGCACCCCACTGCAGAAATTTATGCGCACGCACGTCACTTACTCGAGGATCTTCTCAATCATCAACGACAAGTAGACCTACAAGTAGCTCGGGCCCGTCAATGTTTGGCAAACATTGAGGAGGACATCGAAAACGGCCGGATTGCCACTACTTATCACCACCCACGGCTACGCGGACCCTTGTACGGAGACGCCTGTGGAGAGACGATCATAAACAGGAAGGACTCGCAGATGACCGGGTCTCGCCGGATTCGGAATACCAAGAGGCCGGTGATGATTATCCCAAACTGCTCCCCGGATAGCCACCTGGATAGATCCAGCAAAAATCAAACCCCTATATCAGAGACTCACAGCTGCTCAGAAAGGATGGGCAGAAGAAAAGCAAATAAATCAAAGCTTACGCACGCAAATACGAGGACTGGAGGTTGCCCTGTCGGCCAGTCAGGAGGGGGCGGCTGTTACCTATCCGCTCGTATTCGCACCGGCTCAGTTAGCCTATCGGGAGTCGGCAGCTGCTCCAACCTCGGTCTCGAACCCTGCAACAACCATAAATACCCCCTCTCGTCCAGGGTGCAAGGAAAGAGCTAGGCGTCGTGCCGCTCGATTACTAACCCAATCCAAATCAAATTTACAAGCATTGTAACTCATGGATAATATATATTTCGTAGTTTGATTGTGTTGACTCATGTGTAAGATGGTCCAGAGAATCATGATAGAATTCCTGTAATTTATTAGATAAATATATGACATAAAGGGACCAATTATAAAAATCGAGCATGTGTCTTCTAACGACGGCTCGTTGGACCCGAGGGTTGTCCGAGCAATTATAGTATTAACAATAGTACTCACTTTTTGCAGACAATCCACCCGCTCGAGCACATTGCCAACGTTGCCTAGCAACGGGTGTCGAGTGGTAGTCGAAGTAACATTTTGTATGGCGTTACTGGGGCAACCACAGGACAATTTAAACAAATAACGAAACCCTGTAACCCACCAAAAATAACATAACTGTAGATTAACAATCTGAAAATATTGCTACAAAACATAACTGTAGATTAATAACCTGAAAATATTGCTACAAAACATAACTGTAGATTAATAACCTGAAAATATTGATAACTGTAGATTAATAACCTGAAAATATTGATAACTGTAGATTAATGATCTGAAAATATCTAAAAAAATCACACAACAAAGTAAGATTTGTAAAAAATGTGCATCTTAAATTTGGTTGAAATTAATACTACAAAGTAGTAGTTGAAAATTTGGGAAAACACATCAGTATTTATACCTATAATTTGGCCTTAACCTTGCGTGTTAGTTTTATTGCGATTAAACAAAATTCGACTTTGAAATTATTTGTGTTATCTAAATTAAATTTTTATTTATTTCTTAATTTAAATTAGTAATTTATTTTTAACATTTTTTAAATAAATTTATTCAACCAAAAAATATTTTATTTTTATTCATTTAATTCATTAATTTTTACTTTTATATAAATGGTCATTTTACGGTCGAATTTTCTTGTTATTATGTTATTATTTGTTCATATTCATAATTGTCATTATGTAGCTTGTATTAGACAAAAACTGTCGCACGGCAAAGTACAAATGATTTGGTTCATTACTCCCTCGGCTCAATATTAATTCTCGGACAAACACTCACCTGCCGTCCAGTGGCTGCACAATTACCGAAAATCGAAAATTAACCAGTCTCATAATGCCAAGTATGCATAAATTATTCTGATCTATGAAACATAATATGGATTTATCATGACCAAATCTATCTTAATTTTTCTGTCTATTCTCGTCGTTTTAATCCATTTAATTAAAAGTTAAGAATACTCTATTAACATTTTACTAACCTTAATAGAGATTTCTGTTAGGAAATGCCAGTTCCAAATTTTTCGAAAATCTTCTTTGGTGTATTAAAGTTAATTTGTAATTTGGAGTCAAAAAGGAAAGAATGTGTTGTTGTAACCTCGAGGGAATAAAGTCCTTGTCGAAAAGCCACGGAACTATTCAGAGGAGTAATATTCGATATTATTTAACTCCATCAGTTATTTTACATTATTTTAATTTGGATTGTCAATTGTTTATGCCAACAAAGTTAGGGTGAAAACCGGAACAATGATAACTAGTGGATTATTTTGCAGTACAAGAACATTTAATCCGGAATGGATATTATGTGCATCTAGTGAATGAAAGTTATGAAGTTTGGCGCTCCATGCAAAACCTTATTTAAAAATTGAGCATTATAAGTTGATTCAAAAACTTTTCAATTTGATGAAAGCATATTTTTCTGTAATGCTAATTAAAATTAGTTAATTTTTCAATATTGGAAATTTTATTATTTCCTCACTCGTATCGATAGAAAATATTTTGGGAATCAAATCGAAATCTTTTATAATCAATATTTAAAATTTACCATAAATACCGTTAGATTTGTTAGTGCAAATACTTAATATTATTCTTGTAGTTGTCTTGGTTTGTTAATTTTGATTTCCAGTTAAAATGTTGTTTTATTAACTTCATGTAAAATTAATATAAATGTAATAGTAGTTTAATTTTAATAAGATTTATTCGGTTAATAATTTTATTATCTATTTAGAGATTGGTAGCTAAGTATTTTGATTTAATCTCGGTTAATTCGTCGCGCGGCTGAGGGTATACATTTAATTTAAGATGTTTTCCCTTGGCTTAATCTAAGTCTCATAAACTCTAATTCGACTTTAACCTATTGTCTTCACAGTTTAACGCGTTAAATTCATTCACGTCATTTACATTAATTACTTTCTTTGTTATGCAAAACCTATTGTCAATTCTAATCAATTATATCTATTCAATCCTGTTTGAATTTAGTCCATAAATTCGAAGGTTTTTAAATATTAAAATTACCAGATCATTCGTCAAAGCCTTATCCTAATCTCGACTCCCTTTACTACTTTGCGTTTAAAGTCGTTATTTCATTTGAACTTATGTTAGAAACTTCAGTTCTAGTCTCTCAACTTATTAATATCCGAGTTAAATTAAATTTAGGTTTAATTCATTAGTAGATAAAAGTTTCGTTGCAGCAAGAGGAGTTATTCCCACACTTTCCATACCTTCATTTTGACCCTAAGGTAATGATTGTGTTTATATTATATTTAAGAGTGCCTACTGGACTACTTGGTGTTCAGAATTTTAGCCGTCTGTATAATTCATTTTAGGTCGAATTTTCTGGCGTTGGGCGAAGGAAAGACGAGTTAAAAAACCCATTCTTCGATCTCCCTTCATCACTATAAGTTATCATTTTACGTTCAGATTCGACGTTTACCACTGACAAACCCTCACGGTCACAGTTCTGTTGCAGATGAACTGTGCTTACACGGAGCCGTTGATTGTGTATAATTACTTTCTTGCAAGATGTGTTGGCTGTTGGAGGACAATTTTGTACATGATTTTTAGATATTATATAATGAAACAGTATACCAGTCCGAATACATATAATTCATTATCCATAATTGTTACATTCATAGGCATATTTGGCCCTAATCAAGTTCATAAGCACATTCATATGCATATTCGGCAATCGCTATATTCATAAGTACATTTATAGGCATGTTCATCAAAGATTCCTCACTTTGTCTAATTGAAATTCTCGTATAGAATCAACTCTGAAACAGTATTTCTCTTACACAAGCTTCCTGTATCATACAAAAGCGCTTCTGTTCAAGAATATTTTTGCTAGTGAAAATCTGTAAGAGTTTTTCACATGTAAAAAGTGATTGAAATTATGTAAAAATGAATCGTATATATATATAACTATTCTGTGACCCTAACCTTGCAGGTTATTTTTAGTGCGATAAAACAAAATTTGTCCTTGAAATTATTTGTGTTATCTAAATTTAACTTTTATTATTTTCTTAATTTAAGATGACAATTTATTTCTTGAATTTTTAATTGAATTTTTCCAACCAAAAATATTTTATTCTAATTCAGTTTTATTCATTGATTTTTTGCTTTTATCTAAATTGGCTTTTTCGGTCAAACTTTCTTGATATTATGTTATTTTTCATGTAAATTTCGTGCTGATCTTGATGCATCTTTGTTATTAATTTAATTTACTTTTATGTTTTTTGATATTATATTTAATTACATTTTCCTCATAGTTTAGGGTTGTTTATTTGGTGTTAATAGGTCTGATTTTAAATCTGCGTGTTATTTCCGATCCATTTAAACAAATCCTTGTATTTGCCAAACATTTTTAATACTTTCATCCATTTGCTTAAAATAATAATAATTCTTTAAATAGTTTGTAATTTTGCGAATTCTAGCATGACACAATTCTTTTTGAATTTCTAATACAAATTTATTTTTCATGTTTGATGGAATATTAATTTATTTTTTATTAGTCATAATAATCCCATAATCTATACAAAAATATTGTGTATTCCTTTATCAATCTTCTTTTAATTCATTTATTTCTTTTGAGTTACTTTGCCAATTGACAGATTTTCTGTTGATATTGCTGATATTTTAGTTTTAATTT
The DNA here is from genome assembly GCA_022537955.1 of Schmidtea mediterranea. Taxonomy (NCBI): domain Eukaryota; kingdom Metazoa; phylum Platyhelminthes; order Tricladida; family Dugesiidae; genus Schmidtea; species Schmidtea mediterranea. The sequence goes on from CM039679.1 coordinate 107,674,472, forward strand.
TATCTGCTTTGCATCTATGTGATTAATTTGACAGTATACAATCCCCAATATTAAGTCGTGATAGCGCATCTGCATTATTTTGTTGAATGATTCCTTTTATATTATTTGATTTTACTGCTTGTTTTTATTTTTATTTGTTTGTGTACTTGGTGGAAAACTAATTTCTTTAAATCGTTCTCGCAATTTTTTTTGAATCTTCCTCCTTACTTGAGATGTTTTCCATTCGGTAGGATCTATTCTCTCACCCAAGTGCCCAACAATTTTAATAATACTACCATACACTTATGAGGGAACCTATGTTGGAACTGTGCATAGCGGCCGAGAATCCCACAAGCAGGTGAACGCTGTTCCCAGTACTACTCCTTGGTGAACCCTAGCCTTCGGGTCCTTGACTTCCAATAGGTCTTTTGTCGTCGATTCACCCCCTCTTCTTCGTCGCATTTTCTCTACGCGTTCGGGTTCTCATGCATCTTATATATACACTCGGGAACACCTTTCTCTGAGATTCACTTCCAAATTTAATTCTCCTTTATAAAATCTATTGATTACTAAAGTTCTTAATCAATAACTCAAAAGATATAAATGATTTTAAGCTATTGATAAAGGGAACACAGAATACTTTTATATAGATTAGAAAATCCTAAATGACGTGGTTAATTAATTCCTGGTGTACACCGGTTAAAGGGTATCAAAAACCAAAATTCATCCATAAAATTATATTTCATCAAATGCTGGTTATAAGAGGCGCGGAAATCAATGATAACAGAAACGACTGATTTCATTGCAATATATAAATAAAATGCTGTGAACCGGTTCTAAAAATGTACAAAAGGCCGAATGGAATGCGCAACGGATCCAACAAACATCAAATGAGACACAGATCAAAAAGCAAAGACGACATAAATCTATTATTATTTTTTGGAAACAATTGACAGTCATCGTCGTTGTTTACCGGGTCCAAAATAGAGCTGTTGGAATTGTTCGAATGACGTGCATTGATTAGCGGAATTTATGATTGGTGGCGGAGGGAAATTGAAGAATGATTGGCTAGCCGGTTGAGAATATTGTCCACTGCTCATTTGTATTGGTTGGAAATGTTGTGTTGGCAGCGGCGGCGGCATCGACATCATCATCTGATTGACTGGTGCCTGCCAATAGGGAACCGGCCGTTGCTGATTGGCAAATGGCTGGAAATTGACCACTGCACGGAATGGATTGATTTGCCTATTATTTTGATGAAATGATCCATTGCGATTGGCCGCTGCGGTTTTCCGTTTCCTATTCGGTTTTTTCTTCCTGGCAGTAGCGGGTTGCTGGCCGAGTACGGCGCGTCGATATGCCTCCTCCTTATCGTCATCACTGAATGCAACATCACTATCATTCTCATTGTGGGTATCGATCAGATCGCCGCCGGCAGTGAAATAGGCATTCTGGACTCCGGGAGCACAGAACAGCGACTCTCCGCCATGGAACGATGCAGCAATCGATTCTGATTTGCACACAGCCAGATAAAGCGGTTCCTTCTTGGTGCCGAATATGTTATCGATCTGCAAATATCAACCGATAGGATACACAGACCGGCATAACTTACAATTCCGATCATGCGTTTGTTACTGTCCAACACGATCGAGTTCAAATCGACAATCGGATCGGATCTAGCTGCCTTGATCGTGACTAAATGCGAAGGCGTTATCAACGGGCCGATCAAGCACTATATGGGGGCTTACTAGTTTGTGTTCCGTCAATCCGTTGAATGACTGTGCCAACGATTTCCAGCGCCGCGTTCACCTGTAAGCCAAATCAATTATTGTCTGTCTAAGGAATGCCAATTGAATGATTTACCGAGATGACAATGTTGCTCAGTTTCTGCTCGAGATCCACCGGCAGCAGGTATTCCAGTTCCTGTCAATTTCCTATCAATTCCATGTCAATGCAAATGCGGGCCGCAGCTCATGGGATCCCCCGGAACCGTTATCACATTATACCCCCGTCTCCAACCGCCCCTCCCCCCGTATATTCATCATTACCCACTGGGATAAATGTCCAAAGGGGCCTCAAAGTCAATTATAAGGAATTCGGACGATATGTCGGGATTTGTATAATATCTACTGAATAAATACAGAAAGAAAAGCTGTAATTCTCAAACAAATCATGTCCAATCCCGAGCGGAGGCACGCAAAAATATAATTGATTCTTTAACTTACCGTTTCTTTATCGACGATTCTTCCTTTTCTTGTGGTTTCTTTATGTGAGATCTTTTTCTTCTTGCTGGCCAATAAGCTGTTTAATATTCCTCCGGGTTTCGACAACTATAAACAATAAATTCATTTCTAGTTAACAACAAATTGTAATTGTTCTCACTTCAACTTCTGCGATCGAATCCAAATCATCGTCATCATCACTTTCCGAAGATTCTGAATCGGATTCAATATGATTTCTATGTTTTTGCATCTTAAATAGTCATTTTAGAGAAGCACAGCACATCATGCCTACCTCATAGCAATCTTTTATTTCGTTTTTTATTCGCAATAAATCCTCTTCGTCAATTTCATTCAGATTTATTTCTCTGTTATCATAGTTTTCAAGTAGGCAGTCTTCAAAATAACTACTTTTTATCTATTCCAATCATTAAAAAATTTTAAAATTACAAATTTAGGTCATACGAAATTTTCCCTTAATTCCCCATCATCATTAATCATACTATCTATCGTACTATTGTACAAATTAGAGCCGCAAATGTTTTCTAATTCTTCTAAATCAAAATCTCTAATCTAATGCAAACATTTGTAACTTTACTTTGATTATCAACTTTTAAAAAATTACTTCATATTCATCTTTGATTTCACCTTCTTCGTCTGATTCGCTTTCATCTTCATTTATATTAGTTTCATTCGAGTTAGTTTTCTACATTTAATAACAATAAAAAAAACAATAATTCAGTTTTATGTATTAATATTACGTTTAGATAGTAGGTTTCTTCACTTTTGATAAATTCATCTAATAGCTAAATATCAATGTTAATCAATTAGTAAAAGATATACATCCATGTTAATTAATACCTCATCCATGTTAATTTAAAATTGAAAAATTGAAAAGTAAGAGTTTTAAAACCAAAAACGAATATTAAAACAAGTTAATAAATTGCAAAAAAACAGTGTCAAAATAGTTCTCACTTTTCAGTATTCTAAACAGATATTTGAAAATCGCAGTATAGAATTATAAAACTCCTTAAAAATGACACTAATAAAGAAATAGAATTACTGTTTGGTGAATACCTGAATTATAAATTAAATTTTCGAAATAGATAGTCGATATGCGCCATTAATTATTGATCTTAACTTTTATCCAATGCAAAATTTAACGAAAAATTATTTTATTATTCAAGTTGCTCTTTCGTGTATCAAATCAGTTTATGGTAAAGGTTGGGTGTCGAAAATTTATTTATGATGGCCACTTTCAAGAAGTTCCAATCAGATACGCGCATAAGAAAAAGATAACCATTAGTCACCCATTATAAGTGACGTTAGACGTGTGTTCTAATGGGCGGTCATCACTAAAATTTAAGCCATACCTCAATGCAAATAACCTGGCGCAATCTCGGTTTCAAGAATTACTATTGCTGGATACTAATGGGTCATAAAAAATGTTATTGAAGCCTAAGGGTTAACCTTTTCCCATCCGGCGCCTGCATAAGAAGTTTAACCGCTAGCCACCCGCCAAAAATTGACGTTGGTACTGTGTGCTAGTGGGTTGAATATTAGCAAAGGGTGAGCCTCTTTTCAAAGACTGCCAATGCCCTAATATTCAGTTGGGTTCACGAGCTGTTGTAAAAGACATCATGATCTGATTTCCATGGTCTTCATCTCAATTGTTTAACTGTTTCAAAATTTTTTAATCACAAAATCAAAATTAAACACAGATAAGATTATTATTAATAATTCAAATTGAATAAAACATCAAAACAAATATCACAGTTTAAAAGTGTGGTTGTTAATATGGGTACTCAAAACCCATTTGCATTAAGTATATAGCCCACCATGAGAGCCTTGTTTAATTTGAATAACTTTTCACGCTCCTTCTTGCCAGGCCGATTTTGCTGTCGGTTTCTTTTCGGCACTTCATCTGGCTGGCGCGAGGTTCCGGGAGTGAGTATTTTTACTCCAGTGTCTTTCCCACCGATAATACGAATTAATATCGCCTCTGGCTCGGCAAATAGTTGAGTACCGCATTGGATAATCCAGTTCGGATCTCATCTTTCAATTTAAGCTCGGTGATTTCTATTTCTTGTGCTTGAATCTTCTCCTCGGCTTGTCTCAAAGCCTCGTCCTTCTGTGCTATTTTCGTCTTCAGAGATTTGGTGGGTTTCTGGGTTTTGATATTTTGAAACTATATGGTTGTTACCCAGACAACCCATACAAATATATTTTGCTTGCCACTCAGCACCCGTTGCTAAGCAACGTTGGAACTGTGTTCGAGTGGGTAGATCGTCCACAAAAAGTGAGCGCTATTGCTAATGCTATAATTAACCGAACGATCCGTGGGTCCAACGAGCTGCTGATAGAAGGCCTGTGCTCGATTTCGATTTTTAGGTCTCATTATTCTCCTATCTCATTCAAATGTTGGTCACACTGTTATATCATTTAGCTTTGTGTCCATTCGCTTAGTCCTTCTTATCGTTGTCCGTATTGATGATTTTCTATGGCCTGTAAACTCATTGCTATGTAAGTATCCGAACCGTATCTCTCTTACCCTTATCCCTATTATACCTACAATGTTCTCTATTATGGATACTAATATTGTCATTGTTATTATTATATGTATTACCTTCATAAATTGCTACTACTATTACATTTATTATTATTCTTATTACTACAATTACCATTATATTTATTATTATTACTACTATTATCATCATAATTTTTATCATTACTATTATAGGTACCATGATCATTATTATTATTATTATTATCCTCATTATTATTAATATTATTATTATTATTATTATTATTATTATTATTATTATTATTATTATTATTATTATTATTATTATTATTATTATTATTATTATTATTATTATTATTATTATTATTATTATTATTATTATTATTATTATTATTATTATTATTATTATTATTATTATTATTATACTTATTATCAATATTATCAACAAATTTTTATGTAGGGATTCGTCCTTAGTCCTCAGCTTTAAGGAATATTTTTCTTATATAAACATTTAGCCGTAATCCATCTGTATTTTTCCGGTTTTCGATAAAGTATTTTTGTTAATTCGAAAAATTTTAGCAGCGTTCCGCCCTTATTTTACGGTTTTATCCTTATTCTGCAGTTTTCGATAAAGTATTTTCATCGATTCGGAAAATTTGAGCAGCGTTCTGCCCTTATTTTACAGTTTCATAATACTCTTATACCAACAGTTGAGCCGCATTTCACTTTTATTTTACTATTTTCGATAAGTATTTTAATTGATTCGGAAAATTTAAGCAGCGTTCCGCCCTTATTTTACAGTTTTTATGATAAATGTTTTAACTATTTCCGAAAATTTGCGCAGCGTTCTGCCCATATTTCCGGTTTCAATTTGACATAATTTCTTAAAATCTTATATATTATTTAAAACATTATTTTTCATGATTTTAGTCATCCGGTTAATCTTTTTCCGATGGCTATTCATTTTAACTGTTGCAACGATTTCGCTATTTACCCCGCTACCCTTTCCCTCTCTTTGTCCTTAAGTTCTATGTATGTTCATATTATATTTAATGAGTGCCAACTGGACTACTCGGTGTTAGATATTTTGAGCCGATTGTTGTTAAAAATTTATGTCAATTTTTTAGGAAACGGATGATGAAGGAGCAGCCGAAGGACTACTCATTTACCCTCCAATTTCCCCTATCTACGGATAATATTGACGTTCCAGCTCCTGCGTTCTCACGCCGGAGCCTTCACGGGCACGAATCGTTGGCGATAATACACGCACTTACACGATTACGATCATGTGTTGGATTTTATTCACTTGTAGTATGTTTTGGCGGTGGGCTTAAAAAGAAAATAAATAAATAGATTTTACCATGGTATTTGGAATAAAAGTTTCGACGCACTAAGGCTATAGATAGAAAATATTTATTCAGCATATTACATCAGCCACATACGGCAATTCGTGATGCATAAAACCTTTTGAACATATCGTAAATACCATTTGAAATTCATTGTGTCTATTCCATAAAATTTAATTCGAAAATCCCATAAATTTAATTTGAAAAATCATCCATAAATTCAATTGGAAAATAATCCATCAATTCCCTTCGAAAATTCAATTAATAATATTACGCCAGTTGAGAGTGGTCGTGTTCAGGCAAAACACTTACCCGTGTTAATTTCCTGAATGCACGGCTTTCAACCAGTTATACACACCGACTAATTCTCTGCAATGAAATTTTTTCTCCGAAAAATAAGACTGAAAATTTGTGAAAACACATCAGTATTTATACCTATAATTTGGCCTTAACCTTGCGTGTTAATTTTATTGCGATTAAACAAAATTCGACCTTGAAATTATTTGTGTTATCTAAATTAAATTTTTATTTATTTCTTAATTTAAAATGGTAATTTATTTTTAACATTTTTAATTAAATTTATTCAGCCAAAAATATTTTATTTTTATTCATTTAATTCATTAATTTTTACTTTTATATAAATGGTCATTTTACGGTCAAATTTTCTTGTTATTATGTTATTTTTTATGTAGATTTCGTGCGGTTCTTGATGCATTTTGTATTTATTTTATTTTACTTTTATGTTTTTGATTTTATATTTATTTATATTCTCTCAGATTTTAAAGTGTTTAGTTGGTGTTGTATATAGTATTTTAAGTTATCTTGGAGCTGGGTTTTCGTGCTGTATTACTGATGCATTTAAACAATTCTCAAGGCTATTTGTGTTCTGGCCCAACAATTCAATATATATCACTTTCTTGCTGCACCTAAGATGTAGAGGATAATGAGATGAGTGAAATTACCAATAGAACCATGGTCGTATTCTATAAAGGTTCCAAGCTAAAAAGGCTCAAACTTTGGTAAAAAATTTATTTTGATATGTTGTAGGCCTTACAGCATATCAAAATAAATTGTTTTTGCCAAAGTTTGACTCTTTGTAACTTCAAACCTTTAGAAAATATAAATAGTTTAATGGGCATTTATACTCAGCTCATCATTATCTACAAAATATCAAAATTAGAATTTTTGGTCAAGGTTTGATCATTTAGATCCTTGAAGCTTGAATGCATCTCATTATACAAACTTACCAAATTTCTGATCTTAACAGTTTAACTCAGAACGATTCCCAATTACAATTATAATTCAATATTTTTCTGAAAAATTTAAATATTGTCAGTCATTACCCGACTCAAACCTTTTAACCATTTGAAAGTGATAAGTAATAAAATTTCATCTATATACAAATTGCTCGAATTCAAATTTAGCGTAAAAATAATAATTTTTAATTCTTTGGTTTATTTAGTCGATAAGCTTAATTTAAAGTAAATCAAACCTGATTAAAATAACTTTATATTGAAATTTATAAAATTCATCATTTTCTCAAATATCTTCATTGTATTTTATTAAAACTTTATCATCAGTCTATTTACGAGTGAGGTATAAGTTTTAATATTTAATTCTCTATCAGGTCCAATACGATTTCCACATTTTAAATATATAACACTGATATACGAAATCACAGGAAGGCTAATATGATCTTTCATACGCGAGTTTGTGTACTCAAAATGATATATAATAATCTATTCGGTACGTTTATTTTCAAAAATTTTAAATGAGCACATTAATTTGATAATGAATTTTTCAAAAGGTAATAAACAATTCTATTTATTTTTAAATATTTTTAAAACAATATAAATGTTAAGTTTTTATTATTATTTAAGATAACATATATTTAAATTTTATTTAAAACAGAATTTACAGCAAACGCTCAAAATGTTCACTATCTACAACTATGGAAAGCTTACACCTTTTTAATACAGCGTTATATGCATTCTGAATATCTTGTAATGGAATGTGAGCAAATGAATGAATTATTATTTTCTTTAGATCTTCCAAATAGTCATAATGCTCACCATAGACAATATTCTTAAGGATGGCTGTTTAAGAATGGAGGTTTACCTTTTTTGATTATTATTTTAGCCTATAATAGCTTTTTAGTAAAAAAACTCTATCGTCAATTGAAAATCGAGCCATTTCTTATAAAATAAATGCAATAAAACAACTAAAATATTTAAATTATTTATCGACTGAAACACTTTTTGAAACACTCGGTATATAATAATCTTGAAGGCGTTTTGGTAACAGTTATACAGGAACCCTATAAAAATAAATTAAACCAACCCTATTCACCAACATTATATTAAGAACCGTATTTGGTTAGAGATTAGCGAATTTGAGAAATAACATTTCTTTAGCATCAGCTGAAGCTTTCTGAATTTAAGCAACGAACAATGTCGCAAGTTACGGTGATTTTTCTGTGAAATTTTCTGCCTCGTCGCGTAATGTTCAAACAGATAGATCTTTACTTTTCACTATATGAATTTTTATCAAACAATTGTGACTAGAACAAAACGAATTTTTTGTTTTAATTTAACAACATTTATTTAATAAACTCTTTTTGATAGTTTTCTTAAGTTATTTTAATGCGAATAATTAATTAATTTATATATAAATGACTATCAATTTAATAATAGTATGATTTATAAATGGATCAGATAAAAAAGCCCTATAGTGTTGGAGATGCTACGTCAAAGGTTGTGCCAGATATAAAGAAAGATGTATTAGATGGATCTAAAATGCATACTGGCGGGAATAACAGCTACAATAGTTTGTCTAATGAAGGATTTCGTCATGGAACAGTTTGTCCTAAGTATAATATTGCTGATCAAGTCACTGGAGTTCATAAGCAACATGTTGAACCCTTCAGAATAATGTCATCCTGATTGAGGCAGAAAAAAGTATAGAAAAACGCTCGTCTATATGCGACCGGCTCCCAGTAAATACAACCTCGAATGACGGAGAGCCTAACAATGAATGCAGATCATCGACCTCCAGCCAACTCACAAATAAGAAGATCCAGAATAAAGATGTAAAAAGCATTGAAAACAGCTCGTCGCCAAAAGATCGACCGCCAGTAAATACAACCATGAAAGATGGAGTGAATAACAGTGAACACAGCTCGTCTGCCAGCAAACAGCTCCCAGTAAATGCAACCTCGCAAGCTGAAGTGACTAACTGTGAACAGAGCTCGTCAACCTCTGGACGACCCACACCTATTGACAGCCTGCCAGTAAATACATATTTGAAAAATGGAGGGACTATCAGTGAACAGAAAAAATCGACCTATGGTAAACCCACTGACAGATACACCCATGCTGTGACCGGAACACCTATTAATGAAATAACTTTAAATTCCAAAGACAAAAAATGTAACAACTATGTGAGCTCAACAATATCTAGTCCCATACTGGATGAAACAATAATATATACCAAACTTGAATTAAACTCTAATCATAAAAAACGTAACAATCACGTGAGCTCAACCGTATCTAGTCCCATACTGGATGAAACAATAATGTATACCAAATTTGAATTAAACTCTGAATCGATGTTCAATAAACCTAGATATCTCAAAACACTCTTAGACCTTGCAAAAGTGTAGTGTAGTATGCAGCAATGCTGGTAATTGCATCAGCGTTGCAGACTTGTGTATGTGCAATACAAAAAACAGTAGTAACAGATGCTGAGCCCCGCTCGCATATTATGGCCGAAAGGCAGCATTTAGATAAAATACAATTTAGAAAAAAAATGTATAATAATACCCGATTTTTTTTGGTATTTCAACTTTATCAAAAAATAAAAATTTCTTCGGTTAAAAAATGAATAATAAAAATTTCTTTTTGTCGATTAAAGAAAAATATTATAGAATTTTAATTTACTTATTTATCCAAACATTTACATATTAGCCTAAATTTATATATATGCTGTTAGACTGTGTAACGCGAGTATTGTATGTGTCCACTAAATTTAAACGTTTTACAAAATTTAATATTATCTAAAGCAGCGGTTCCCAACCTGTGGGTAGCGACCCCCAAAGGGGTCGCGTGACAATCGCCTGAGACATTCTGAAAATAATTTGTTTACGCTAGTCAGTGGTTTCTTACTATCATTTTAAATTTAAGCGATACTCCTACTCTGACTTTATAGTATATAGTATAAAATATAAATAAAATCAGATATTTAGAAGTCAAAAACATAATAGTTAGCTTCAAAAATGCAGTGACTGAGGAGCAACCCTATTAATTTTATTGTTGGGGTCGCCACAAATTTGCAAATGTTATCAAGAGATCACAGGACCAAAACGGTTGGGAAACACTGATCTAGAGTAAGAAAACATCCAAAACTTTATTCTATTATTTTAAATTACATATTTACATTATAATTATATTTACATCTAAATTGCTAATATATTAAAATGACTGTTTTAATGACACTTTCTTTTAATAAAATAGTTGCCATGCTTATTTAATCATATATTATTTAAAATTAATATTTACAATTAAATTAATTAATTTGTAAACAAAACTCATTCGTAGCATTATTTAACATTAATCCTATATTTTTAGTTTTTATCAATGGAAGTTCTCCTTATTTTCTCTGATTCCAACATTCTTCTTAACGTCTTCAATGTATTAATTGGACATCTTTACTGGAAAGACAATCACTTAGTTTCATTTTAAAAATGAAAGAAGGAATCATCTTTTCTTCTAAACAAGTCTCAAGAAAACTAATGTACATACTTGTAAACAAAACTCATTCGAAGTATTATTTAACTAAGTGATTGTCATTCCAGTAAATTGTCCAATTAATACATAGAAGAACGTTAAGAAGAATGTTGGAATCAGAGAAAATAAGGAGAACTTCCATTGACAAAAAACTAACAAATATTGGATTAATGTTAAATTAATTAGTATACAGTGTATTAATTATTTAATTATTTTAGTTAAAGTAAATGCCTATTTTTAATTTGATCCTTACAGGTATAATTATATTGCGTTGTAATAACCTCCCGGCCCCTCCCGACATAAATACTAACGTTATGCATATCTCAGGCTCGGTAATTAGACTCAAACCATGACAATATAAAAATGAGAAATTCACAAAACAGTTGGTGATAAAATAAGCTCAATGTCAACCTTCTGCCGTCCATAAATCTTGTGTAGTTTATCAAGATTATTGTTAAAAATACATTAAAAGTATTTATATTGTAATAAGAATTCAGTATACAATTAGAGCACTTAAGTTGCTAAAATATCAGCAATGTTATGTGAATATTTATCAGTTTATTCTACCGTATCTTGCGGTGACACGCATTATGCTGCTCAACTGATAATTTTGACCAAATTTCAATCAAACATTGAACCGAAATGTGGAAAGGTTCAAACGTTTCTTTCTAAGTCAGGGAAAGGATATTAAAAAATGAAGAAGCAATTGAATTAACAAGTTATCATCTCAAGATGCCACAAAATATTTTTACTGTAACATTTATAGGTTATAACTGTTGTATAGACAGATCTTCCATATCAAAGTACTTCTACATCAACATTTATATATTTGGTGAATGCTGCTGCAATACACCTGTTGTCATAAATGTGTTAGGGTTGTTAAATTAAAAATTATTTTAAAGGGATTATAATTTTCATGTAAATAGAATTGAATTCACCAAATTCTAATTTGAAAAATGAGTCAGATATAGATGAGATGATGATGAATATCATGGTGAGAATGGATTTATCAGAATATGTTCAGAAAGGGTTGAAAGGCAATAAAATGTACAAAAGCAGAAAATCGTCAATTAATTAAGAAAAAGCCGAGTTGTGACACAAAAGGAAAAGCAAACAAAGTTGGTTTTGGAAAGGATTGCCATGACCTTATGATTATTAGGGACTAGAAGAAAAAAATTATTATATGGAAGTTGCATGGTGGGACAGTTAATTATTTTCATCGACAGAGAAAAGATTAAAAATGCCGAGAGAGGATTTAGTTAAACGCCATTAATTAAGGTGATTAATCAAACTATATTAAGGAACTCCAACTCAGAAGCAAATGGCATTTTGCTTTAGGTAGGGAAGAAGAATTTGAGAGTAGGGTTAAGGAGAAGATTATTAAAATTGAAAACCAGAATCAATGGTTCAAATAAAGTGAAGAGGAACACAGTTAAATCAAGAATTAAGAAAAAGGTGATTATTATTCTAGAAGGTACAGAACCAAATTGGTCACAGTGAGATCTAACGAATAGTCAGAATAAGTAGTTTCACCACGTTTTGTGATTGATAGATTGTGTAATAAAGCTTAAAATACAAATATACGTTGAGTAGTGTTTGTTTGATTGTTTCTTATAAAACGACTATTCTTATCTAATTTATTAAAACCCAATAAATATATTAAACAAGCACTTTTACAGTTTACATCAGGAATGGTGAACCTTTTTTTGACTGCATGCCAATAAAATTATTTATATAAATAATAATATATATTATAAATAAAAATTATATCCTGTTTATACTATGAAATTTACATACGTGATACTATACATTCCTTAAATTTTATGTAAACCTAAATTCAGAAAATTAATTTCAGAAAAATAGCAAAAAATTGAGCAACGAAAGCAGATTGGATTAAATTACCAAAAGTTATCATCTGTGTAGAGAACACAAAATTGTAAAAAGCAAATAAATTCGCACATATACTGTGAAAGTTTGTGGTGTAAATAAAATTTCAATATTGTTGGGTCTTAAAAATTGATGATCGAACACGACAAGTCTGACAATTTTGTCAGGCGGAACATAAAAAATAAAAGAAATTCATTTGAAGAGCGTAGACTGCATTGAAAACTTACACCGTGACGCTGCATTTTTTTTATTAAAGTGGGTGGGTTGGTGATTGAAATTAGTTACAGATTTGTTTAGGCCGTTTCACAGTAACAATTTCCAAAAAACTGAAGTTTTATTTAATTATTGCTTGATGAATTTTGCACAATTCAGTAATAACAATAACAATAACACTCAATGCATAAAGTATTTCTAACATCCTTAACAAATTCCAACCGACTTAGTCATTTTACAGTCTACATCAAATTACAGCTAGAAATACTGCACTACCTAGGAAATTAAGACAAAAATCAATTAAATAATTAATGGAATAATTTTGATGAAAATTCATTAGCTTAATCTTGAATATGTAATTGCGTAATCAGTTGATAAAGCACAAGAGACGTATTGCGAAACTGATTTAATCAAACTTATTAAAAAATTATTAAAGATCACTATTCAAACAGACGTTTTACAATATATTTCGCATTTATTACAGTCATCATCCGATTGGATAGAGAAACTATAGGTTTTATAAACAATTATACAAATTTTATTAATTTTAAAATATAATTAATAATTTAATTTAATTTAAATAATCAATCATTGTTCAATTTTGACTATTATAAATAAATATATTTAAAACTTTTATAATCTATTTTATCATAATGTTATTTTATTATAGTTTTAAAATTTTAATTTAAACAAACACGCTGAAAATACATTTTAAAAATAAAAAATATTTATCTTCATAATTTAATACATTTGAAAAAAACAAAACAATCCAAACGCAGACAAATTACAACCCGAACTATTAAAAACATTCAAAACACAGGTGTTTACAGTATTTTGTACATTAGTTTTTGGATTCAATGATCTTGTAAACATCACTTCACATATATTACGCTCCAAAAAGTTATTAAAAAATTTTAATAGAATTTTAATATCATATATGTCTATTTTATTCATACAATTTTGTGTTTACTAATGTTGATGTATTCTTTCGGTACACAAAATTAAATAACTTGACTTAATAGTGATGCGAAGTCTCTCAAATGTATGTAGAATTGCTGTAAATTACCTGTAAATTGGAAAGTGAGATCTGAACGCAATCCAATCATAGTTTTAGAAATTCGGTTAAACAGTATTTCGTAACTTACACGAATTAAAAAGGATCTTATGAATAAAATTTCCCGACTGTTTGCTTATTTTTCTCTTACTATCTGTAAAACCTTTCCGGTATTACCAATAAAAATCTAGACTTACCATCATTACCTCGGATTCAAATTACACTCAGACATTCTCAAACATGGATCCTTAAGATTCTGATTATTGTTAACGATACCTAAATAATAAAAATTAATCAAATATTAAATAAATAATCAAACAACGAATGCAAAGTTTTAATAATAGAAAAACACCAACTATATATTCTATATAACATTTCACAATATATTTCGACCGTTTATCAGTTTAACAGATAAACAAAGCCTAAATGAAAATAAGAAAATATGTATACAAATTAACTAATAATTTTCGCAATCAAATCGTATCCCAAAAAAAATAAAATTTTAATTAAAAAAAAATAAACATGTAATTTAATTTTTAAAAAACATAAAATTATCAGACGTTTTAAATAAAATTTTTAAAATTATTTTTACATAACATCCACAAAAAAAATCACATCAAATACATAATACATAAAATTCACATTCAATTATTTAATTACATCCAAAAAACCTGTAGACTGAGCATTTTGAACATAAATTATAGGATTTAAAGATGTTATCAACAACGCCTCACAAGTTTTTCATTCCCAATAATTAGTCAAATTTTTGCAATTATATTGAAATCAGATGTACCTATTTTTTACTCAAAGTACATTTCCTAAAAATAATCACTAATGTGAGTAAATCCATTTAGTCGACAATTTTCAAGAACTCTAGCGCAGTCTCTCCAGTGTATGTCGCATTGCACCCATTACATGAAAATGGATACACAAGCTCAGAACAAAGACTAACTGGAGTTGGAGACTTATTAGTGAACATACTACTAACTTTGCAAGACATTGAAACAATCCTAAACTAGGTTTTATTTACATGTTTGAGGATCTTATGCTTAAATTTTTTGAAACCCTTGGAATAAGTTTATGCCAACATACATTTTGGTTCAATGTGTTAAGATCGATTTTGTTCACCTTCCAAACTTGACAACTTACTAATTTCAGAGTCAATAAGAATATTATTACAACAATCATGAGAAATCAAAACGCACTTATCCACAGTCTCTTTTGTCATACGCTCAAGAAAAGATTTAGAATATCCATTTTTAAGTAGCTATGTAACAAAAGAGCCCACACTTTTTACTGAGTTAACAAACGTCGAAGATAGAGACCATGCACGAAATATTAATCCTCTCACCCTATTTCACTTATATTTAAATTCACAAAAGCTCTCAACCATAGTATACAGATCAGTATCAGTCGTTTTCTGTATATTTCCGTTTGATAGGTTTTTCCTTCCGACGTATAAGCGAATTCTACAAAGCAAACGACGACATTATTCCTCTTCACATGCCAATTTAATATTCAAATGTAGACTCTTCATAACATCCAATGAAGGCTTTACATGCTCAAGATTTCCAAACACCAAAAATATATTATCAACATACATTTTTTGCACAGTTTGTTTAGTTAAATTGTTAGAGGAAATTTTCTTTTTAAAACTAGACATGAAAATAAAAACCAATGTGGGAGCCAACAGAGAACCCATAGCAACCCATTCAACTGTTTATACCACACGTTATTAAAAAGAAAATCCACATTTGACGTTACAAATTCAAGTAATTTACTAAAATCAATTTCAACATCTCTCTCATGTTCATTCACATTTTCTTTCTACATATTACAACATAACTCAATGGTTTCCTCTAATGGAATGTTCGTTGTAATATCGATAAGTCAATAAATATCTTTTTTCGTGTAACTTAGGATTCATATTCTGCTTAGTGTTATTATCTCCTTTTTTCAACCAATCCGTTTCCATTCTTTGTACCTATCATTAAAAATTGCATCGATTTTTACTGAATTCTACATTTCGACAAATTTTCATTTATTTATTTTGCCTTTAGTCTATTTTTATTCTAATTTTCAGCTTAATTCGTGTTTATTGTTTTTTTAATATATAAAATTTATCTTTTAATAAAAATTTTCTAAAATTAATAATAGGAATAATTAAATGAAAAACATATTATAAAATCATATAAAATACAAAATAAACTCAAATTATTTGGTGATCGTTATAGCAGGTCATTTAATATCCAATGTCGGCCGTTTTTTCATTGTAGAACTCATAAAAGTTAATTCGTTTTTCTTTTCGTTAGTATCAGTCACTTTCGTTGGTTTCCACTAATGGAATATTCGTAAAATACTGCAGACGTCAAATGAAATCATAAATTCAGCTGTGTAATAAACCTTGAAAATTCAAAACTATCATTACATTAAAAATCATCAATAATTAAAGGTTTTAAAAATCCATCCAAAATTTTGCGATTTTGGATTGAGCAGTTCATAACATCTACAAAACAGGTCTCATGGGCATACCTTTTTTAGGTACTCACTAAAGTTTTGCTGGATGGGAGCTTTTCGGATAGATAGCCTTAGCCAGGATTCCGTCAATATATTTGTTATCAGCCAGTTCCTTTAACATTTTTGACAAAAACAATTAATCCTTCATCATAGGTAACTTCCTATTACGACGGGTTATTTTGACTTTCATAAACTGAGGAGATAATAAAACATCGTTTTATGGACGCAATCTGTCGCAAAGCCGGATGAAGAAATCCGAAGATAACATCCAGCAGATTAAGTCAACAAAAAAAGAAAGTTATGGCCTTTTCCTAGTTGAAAAGATCATCTGTGACATGAACAATAAATTGTGTGATCAAACTTGTTATATTTAATGAATGTTTGAATAATAATAATGACAATAAGAGTTTGTTTATTATTTGACTATGAATCAGTAACAATATTGATGTTTTATTGATATTCACAAATTGTCGGTACAATCATTTTCAAGTGATTTTGATCATTTTCTATTGATTATGTTAAATGACAAAAAAATTAATACTTTTATATTTTATATTGATCTTATTAACCAGCCTTCATTTTAATGCAGTTCAAATCGCAATACCAGCTCAGCATGCAATTCAACTAATCAAAAGCAATCAATCAATTCAGATCTCAACAAATTGCCAATACAATTATATGTTAAATAAGCATTATACCAGCTTTTATAAAAACCTCCAAA
The DNA here is from genome assembly GCA_022537955.1 of Schmidtea mediterranea. Taxonomy (NCBI): domain Eukaryota; kingdom Metazoa; phylum Platyhelminthes; order Tricladida; family Dugesiidae; genus Schmidtea; species Schmidtea mediterranea. The sequence goes on from CM039679.1 coordinate 107,691,716, forward strand.
ATAGAATATGTACTGACGGAACTCCAATTACTGTATGCAGTTTTCCCAACCAAGTTTGCGTCCCAGACGACATAAAGATCGATTTCGAAGAAAGAGGGCTTTACGTTATTAAGTATTTTACAATGTACTTGATACATACATGCCGAATGCTTGTATTATCTACAAGTTTGTTTATGGCATCAACATATAAAGACGAGATTTTCAGTTGTTACTTTTCAAGAATTTGTGTTCTCCAGCAGTCGACATTTGACAGCCACATACAATACATACATAGAGCGAAAATAATTCCAACAATGAAACATTTAAGGATCACATCGAAAAAAACACCCACTAAGAAATAAATCGAGTAACGCCCTAAATAAAAATTACAACTAGTTATTAAATAACAGTTACCATAGTAAAACCGTAGAGAATTGGAAAAACCTATGAATTTAAGGCTATGCAATACAGCTTTTAAGTTAATACCATATGCATCAAAACCTATATTTAGGAAAACCTTCAAAATTGCAATGATTTAATTGCAGTCTTCTTAAACAAAGATTCTGTGTGTTTAGATAAACCGAGTTATATGTTGATGAGTGAATGTTGAGGTTTCTTGTTTAGAGATAATTTTTAATATTTTGAGGAATATTGGTCTTGTTTTATCACAATAATACTTTCAAATCTTCATGGGACCGCTGTGCGTGGAATTCGGATTTGTAATAACAAAGAGTAATAACGTCTCATAGCACAATTGATCACTGCAGAAATCCATGATACAGAAAATATTTTGATAAAACTTCATAGATGGTGGTTTCGTGGAATTCAAGCATAAGATCTGAGCTGCGCTAAATTACTTTACAAATTCCAATACAACTGGCAGGTCATTCATTGGAATTATCAAAAACGCTTTGCAAAATTACATCAAAAATTTAAAAATTTAATTAAAAAAATTTTTTAATTAAAATATTGAAAGTTTTGAATATCGGTTACCCTTTATGGAAAGTCGTATAATAAGAATTCCTACCTGATTATTGGTTTCCCTCGAGCTCTATAAGATATTAAATTTTATTTTGGCAAACAGTATGGCCATCTTAAGATTTGGACACAAAAGAATCGGACCCACAAAGGTCTGGTTTGAATCATCATATTGGACATAAAAAAATCTGTCTGGAAAACATTTAAGTCTGAGTTCAAAATCTCTTGGCATCAAAATTCATTTTTCTTTATTTCAAGGGGCACAAATATATTTGCTTAAAATCAGTTGGAGTTTTAAATCACAAAGATCGGTTTTTGTCGTATACCACATTCAATGTGAACATTTCCTCAAAGCCTTTGATACTCTATAAATATATAGAAGAGCTACCAAGACCTATATGATTAAATGAGGTAACGATTTACAGGTTTTTCGATAAGGCACGCGGTACTGTATTGTAACCTATTTCGAGCTCTTCAAGAATGGTATCAAGAGTCTCTAAGCATCCAATGTGCCATCCATTCACTATCTCCCAAAAAAGGATTGGTCATAAGTATTACACGAAAAAGGAAATAGAAACAAAAACTTCTGAAGAATAAATCTTTGTTTATAAATGAATGAAACTTGTCAGGTTTGTCACTAATAGGTGGCAATGCCGCCCAAATGCCACCCGTGTTCATCAAACATAGCACCCTATTTGCCATTGGTGAAATGACTCGTTGGACCTATTTAGCATATCTTAACACCAAGCAGAGCTAACGGTGTCTCAAAACGTCAATATTAGCCAGTTAAATAGTTCAATAAACATAATTTAGTAAAGATTTATAATCAAAAGTGGCAAAAGCAATCAAACCCCTTACAAAGCAAAAACTTTTTCATTGAATATAATTTAAATTTATTTTAAATATGACCTAAATACCATTGAACGACAGTCACAGAATTGGGCATGCTCTAGAAGGGTCCATAACTGGGTTCCTGTTCATTTGTAAACACCAAAGTCATGGTCAGAAATGATTAACTTGATTAAATCTGATATGATAAACTTTTTTATTTGAATTTTTTGGAATGCGATTTTTAAGTGCTGTCAGCCCCTACGGTTTCACTTTATTGCTGTTTCAAGTTCCGATGTCCTTGTAGGTGACAAAATGATGTAATAAACGTGCTCCGCTAAGTGGTCTCAATTTCAAGTTGGATATGAATGGTATGGTTGAGTGAATTAAAAAGTTAATATTTTCGAACTATGCAGTCACGTTTAATAATAATAATAATAATAATAATAATAATAATAATAATAATAATAATAATAATAATAATAATAATAATAATAATAATAATAATAATAATAATAAATAATAATAATAATAATAATAATAATAATAATAATAATAATAATAATAATAATAATAATAATAATAATAATAATAATAATAATAATAATAATAATAATAATAATAATAATAATAATAATAATAATAATAATAATAATAATAATAATAATAATAATAATAATAATAATAATAATAATAATAATAATAATAATAATAATAATAATAATAATAATAATAATAATAATAATAATAATAATATAATAATAATAATAATAATAATAATAATAATAATAATAATAATAATAATAATAATAATAATAATAATAATAATAATAATAATAATAATAATAATAATAATAATATAATAATAATAATAATAATAATAATAATAATAATAATAATAATAATAATAATAATAATAATAATAATAATATAATAATAATAATAATAATAATAATAATAATAATAATTAATAATAATAATAATAATAATAATTAATAATAATAATAATAATAATAATAATAATAATAATAATAATAATAATAATAATAATAATAATAATAATAATAATAATAATAATAATAATAATAATAATAATAATAATAATAATAAATAATAATAATAATAATAATAATAATAAATAAATAATAAATAATAATAAATAAATAAAATAATAATAATAATAATAATAATTAATAATAATAATAATAATAATAATAATAATATCAATAATAATAATAACAATAATAATAATAATAATAATAATAATAATAAATAATAATAATAATAATAATAATGGTAATAATATTAATTTTTTTATTTATTGGGCTTTTAATTATGCAGAAATGCATCTTTGCATTGCACTATGGATTCATTATATATTTTATGGCATTTTGATCCCTGACTTGACTAACTGAACGGTCCTGCCCGATCATAGAAGAACATTATTAATGAATCATCTCCTTGTGTAGATTAGATTTTTGTTTGATAATCTTCTTCCTCCTCCTCGCTATTGGATGCCTTTATAAATCCTCCTTGAGTGATTCTGTCCAATCACTGAGTAGCTGATGCGCAATCTCTATACTAGAATATATAATAAACCCGCCGCGGAAATTACACTGAGTTATAATTATAATTATTATAAATTTAATGTTCAATTAAATGCAATTAAAACCTATTATCTTAAAAACTATAATAGCTTGATAAACTCCCTACTGTGAAAGTGATGACAGAAAATGACATATTAAACTGATATCACACTTCGTATACTGCACTTTTGACAGCGATTAAAACAAAAATAACTTTCAAATGCCATTTGGGTGATTGTTGACGTGCTCAACTCTTGATCTTAATTGTTCAATACTTACTATCTGATCTGTTCAGTGGCACATTAGAAATGCACACAGAGAACCTCACTGCCCCCTCTTCATTTCACTTACTTGGACTCTTTCGTTACCCCTTTTGTACAGGTGCCATTGTATTGTGCTGCAGTTTATTGAGTTTCTATGCTTGCATGCTTGCATGTTGGTGTGTCCAAGTCTATTTACAGAACTTTGCACAGAAAGGCACTTGATAAATATTGATAATTCCATTACAGAAATCATTTATATTTATTATTTTAGTGCTGTTTATTGACCTCTTCTCTGATTTATTTGCTGCTGTTGCTCAGCTTCTTGATAGCCTCTAGTTGGCATTCAATTAGAAATTTAATTTAAATCTATTTTTGTTTGTTTTTTACTTACTACCGTATTTTTTCTGCAAACGATTTAATGCGCAAATATTGATCAAATTCCAAAAGATCAATTATTTGAAAAATTTGCACATCTTTTTCATCTAGCAATGCTTGGAGAAGTTAAGACCAAAACCTAAGGATCCTAGCATGTCCTTCGGTGCATGATGATGATCATGAGCTTGACAACTTCTTATTTTTTATTAATCTTTTCTAATCTTTTGATATAATTATCACACCTCTCGTTTATTGAAACGAAATTCGTATTAATTAGGTAAACTACTATGTAAAATAGATGATTTCCTCGGAGAGGAAAAGAAAGAAAATGTTAACGAACTTTATGCACAATTTATCTCAGGCGTCAATGATTCACATAATTATATATTTACCTTTCCCACTATCCCATAAGACTTGAACGTAAAGATATCAACGACAAAGTATGTAATTCAATTATTAATTTTTGTTTCAATTATAATGATATTTATGATACCTTGCACCTTTTACTGGACCTGCTAACAATGAAAAAAGGATAAAATGATGGCCTATAATGACAAGATGAAACATTTATAATAAAAAGAATAATCCCATAGCAAAGAGAAAATGGAATTGAGACAAGCTCAAGTCGTATTCAATAATTAATTACGCTATATTATCGGGACAGGTGTCTTGTCTATTTGTTTAAATCTTTTCATTTCGTATTTTGATACAACTACCAAAACAAACTTTTATTTTAATCAAAATGCTAGTAAATATATGGGAACTGAACGACAGCCCAAGACTCAATAGTCAACATGTTCGACCTTGCTGATTCCATATTCAGAAGGGTCAAGTAATATCTTTATCAAGAAACTGCACTTTCATTTGTATAATTAATAGATTATCAAATGAATCATTGCGACTGAACAGAGATCATATCTACTGATTATATAATAGCCCCTTCTAAAATCTATTATTTTCTGATCTTGATCAGAGATTGTTTTACTTTTTGTCTGTGCAAATAATAATAAAAATTTATAACAAAAACAACCAAAATTAAAATAAATCTTAAAAATTATTTTAATTAAAAAGATATTATTAATATTACTATTATTATTTTTGTTTTTATTTTTTATATTTTTAATTATTATATTTATTGTGATTATTTTCATTTTTGTTATTATTACTATTATTATTATTATTATTACTATTATTATTATTATTATTATTATTATATTATTATTATTATTATTAATTATTATTATTAATAATCATTATTGTTGTTATTAATATTATTAAATAATTAATAAGTTTTAGTTGATTATTATTATTTTTATAATTATATTACTATTATTTATTATATTTTTAATTATTATATTTATTACTATTATTATTATTATTATTATTATTATTATTATTATTAATTATTATTATTAGTAATCATTATTATTGTTATTAATATTAATAAATAATTAATAAGTTTTAGTTTATTATTATTTTTATAATTATATTACTATTATTTATTATATTTTTAATTATTATATTTATTACTATTATTATCATTTTTGAGATGGTGTATTATGAAGTAATTATAATTTCTATTACAGAAACACCATTGATGGCAGTACCGTGCTGGTGTGCATGCACAGTGACACACAGAGCATGCCAATTTCTGCAATTGTCATTGCTCAGATAATAGAGTGTTTCTGCTGACTGTGTGCCCGATGTAATATCTACAAATAATCCATGTGGCGCACCTTTAGAGTCAGTAAAAAATTGTCTAAATGCAAAAATTTTTAGCGTTATTTTCTTGAATTTGAATATTTATAAAAAAACGCATTCCACAGAATCTGCATAATTTATTTCTAGCTCGGCAAATTTTTTTTTTCTGAAAGATTCCAACTGAATTCATGTTGCAGCACTGTCTCAGTTATGGTGAACGCACTAGAGAGGAATTGGAACAAAATGTCTACAGCAAGTATCAATGTCCTGATCGTCGATCCTCAGCGTCCTCGACCACTTCAACAGGATCCAATGAATCCAATAGAAGCATTAATCGACAAAAGTATTCCTTTTCGCAAATGAGTTGCCAGATCTTGGCGAATACTTTTCATAAGAATTGGTCAGAACAATGTGGAAATGAGTCCGGGTTTGATGATTCTCTCACCAATCTCAACTGGCTTCATGTATTAGAATTTTGTTTTTTATGTTAGATATTTTACAGATTATCTCTGGGTTCTAGAATGTGAATCCAATGAAGATTAATGAGCAAATGTCCCATGTTCACGTTGGATATCCGAGAGACCGGCTGGTGTCGAACAGCTACCAACCAAGGAACTATCACACATTTAACCATCAGAATCAGGCATCCACTCAACAGGATTCCTCTGCATTCACGTTTCCAATGATTTCTGCCGATCAGTTTTCATTTGACAAACCTGATTATAAAAATAATCCAAACTTGAAGCCAACATTTACTTTTGCTGTTTTGATTTCGTGGGCCATGAAAGAACTCGGGAAACCGAAAATCACTTTGTCGGACATTTACGGATGGATATCGGACAATTTTGCATACTACCGCTACTCAGATTCTAGTTGGCAGGTTGATATGATTTTGTTAAGAGTGATTTTACTTTGTATTCCATTCAGAATTCAGTTCGCCATAACCTATCGATGAATAAATATTTTCAAAAGGTTCCAAGAAGAAAAGATGAACCTGGAAAGGGTGGATTTTGGCGAATGAATCCAGATAATATCAAAGAATTGGATCACAATTTATCAAAGATCAAATATAACCCTTCGAGTCATTCAATCATTCCTATCAAAACGGAGAAACTGCCAATCATTTCCAGTTATCGACAAATGACCAGCTACCCCCCTACAGTGTCTACCAACAGCAATAGCAACCATATAAATACTTTCACTATCCAAGAGCACTCGCGACCAATTATTAGCAATCACAATGCAGTCAAACGACCTAGAAAGTCTCCAGTAATAACTATTCCAGAAAACTGGGATGCATTGGAATGTTTAAAGGAGACGGACACAAAACAAGTAAACAACATCAAAATCAATGAAAACAATCATTTCCCTCAGTATGAAGAACTATTGTTATTTGATGGCCCTTCTGCTTACAAAAATGATCTTGACTTCTCTTCGATGGATAATTCATCTACTGATTCATTTCCATATTTTCTCAGTGTCCGCCAAATAGTAATGAGATTTCTCTCAGCAATTTCGAGGATGACAGTCTCGGTGATATTCTTGCTAGTCCAATGCTTCTCGATGGAGAAGAGATCATGGACAACGAAGATTTCAAGTCCATGGTCTACCAAACCGAATATGACTTATTTCCAACCTCAAAAGATGATCTACAAGAACTCAACACATTGTTGGGCATATATTAATTATGAAACATAATAGAATTATTGTATATAATGAGATATTATATGATATTTAGGGTTATAATATTTTTTATCACCATATTTTCACCGTATAATGGTGATTTTGGATCAGTGTATTATCCGTGTTTTGATGATCTGGATCTGTGATATTTGCAATACATAAATATATCATAAATATCTGGAGTTCTTTTCATTTTCACTATAGAAATAATAATAATAATAATAATAATAATAATAATAATAATAATAATAATAATAATAATAATAATAATAATAATAATAATAATATAATAATAATAATAATAATAATAATAATAATAATAATAATAATAATAATAATAATAATAATAATAATAATAATAATAATAATAATAATAATCAATTGTTAATCATGAGTATCCATGACCAATCTGATCAGTTACGCGTTGTTGATGATGCAATATGCAATACTAAAGTAATTAACTAATAATTAATTCTTTAATCTTTAATTAGTAGCGTTATAAACTTTCTAGAAAGTGAGTTAATAATAATTACGTTCCGGAACTTGAAAAACATTGAGTTACGAATTGTAGAATTTTGAAAGGGTCTATTTTATGCGCAATAATATGAGTAGCAAGGCACTTCTGCATTTTGATATCTGCCAGGAATTCTAACGTTTTTGTTACATAGAAAGGAATTCGGTTAAATATGTTTGCTTATTATATACCTCATTTTTTTCTCCTGATGGCCCGAACTCAATTACTAGAATGCCCAATCGTTGTTCTCTTGTAAGAGTATAGAAACGTCCAACTTGGAAAACCTGTCACCTCTCAATTTGACTCTTAATAGTTTCCCATACGCAAGCATAATATATGATAATATCAGTTCACTTGGTTTCCTTTTCTATCCTAGCTACGGAATATAAAGGCTTTAGAAGACTCATTAAACTTTGACGCGTGAACTTTCAATTGACAAATGTAAAAATGATCCAAATCTCTTCTTGTGTGAATCTGGAATGAATTCCATTTTAGACGTGGAACAAAGCTCGAAGAAGCTATCATTATGTGAAATCTTTGTAGAATTCCATTCAATAGCACATATGCCATAACAACTGCTCATTCATATTACGTCACCAGTATAAATGATTCTGTAAAACCGTTACATAATTGCCATCAACAAAAAATAATTTCAAAGTTGTGAGAATTCCCGGACTTTCAATGTATGCGCGGAAAAGTCAAATCTAAATTAGCTAAACTGAGAAATGTTAACATTGAAAAAATTCCAACGTGTTAGCAAAGAAGTGAAAGCAAGGCTGTTTGATATTAAGACGAGTAACTTGCCGTTTATGTCATACGATTTCAGTCAGATAGGTCAATTTCATTCAATGGAACGAACCTAAAATCTATCTAAATACATAATGTGGCAGAGGAGGGGAGGCTGACAGACGAGATAAAATTCTCATTTTCGGAGGTTGAAAATTCAATGAACAAAAAAGTTAAATCCCAATTTTGCTAGAGTCACGCTGAAAAATACAGTTCTTGGATAAACGAACAGCTTACTTTTCTGGTATCAAGCAGTCATTCTTGCTCCTTATTCAATGCTACATAGTTTACTAATTCGGCATGAAAGACTTTATAATTTATCTTCATTTATCACTGAAACAAGTAAAGGAGCTGGGAACATAAATCTTCTGTTGTCTCGATATAAAAATTACTACTATACACCATGATATTTCGGATCTGGCACTATAAACACGATGTTTAGATTGCACATTTTAAATTGAACTCATCGGAATAAGGCTCACACCAATTTTTATATTCGGGTACCAAATACGGCATATGGTTATGAACGGACTGGAATTATTGCATACCGTAACCGATAGGATATTTGTAAGAGGAAAATAGACGTTTTATTAACTTTAATATCTATTAGTTCTTAAGTGATATTAGTGTAAACATATAATAAATATAACCTCAGGGGTAGTGACAAGACATCCCTCAACCCTTTCCATCCATTCAAAAATTTCGCAATATGGGTTTTATCAATGTTTCCTCAATATGAACTGGTTTGTTCAAATTTTGTAAACAAATGTTTTATACACGATTTACAGCGCACAAAGGTCTTCTTTATAGCATTGGTCCTGACAGAAAACAGAGTATTAAAAAGCTAGACTCTAATTTGTTGATAGTCCAATTAGTTATGGCAACCAATTTGAGGCAGTTGTAACCCTATTTCTGTTTTGTTATTAACGGTAAAAAATCTACAGCCCCTCCCTATTTTCTTGGCATAATAAATATACATTGCAAAATTGAGATCCAACTTGATCAAACCTAAATTCAGTAATCTCAGCTTCATGTACCAATGATTAATATTCATTTTCACGCACTGCCACCGCATTAAAAGCCACTTAGTTCAATTTTATTAATGATCACATCTTGCTCATCAAGCTCATTGTGATCAGGGTCGGAAAATGTTGTGCTTAATTCACTACAAGTTAGAGACATACCTGAGTTAATGGTACATTCTGTGTGATGATATTTAAATGGAAACTCAATAATCACATAAAGCATAGGTAAACAGTCGGTTTCACTTGATATGGAATACTGGACGTTTAGACTACTTGAAATTCTAAATTTAGATTCGATGCCTCATTGACAATCCATCAAATTTAATAGCTTAATATATAAAAATAAACCGCTTTTATCAGCGGTGGCCCACTTCAGCCTGCATCAAAAATCTGAACTTTTTAATTTTAATAGCAAAAGTAAATGGACTAGAAACCGACCATTTTGGTATTAATTACGCCCATAACTGAGATTTGATTCTACGATTTATTCAAAATCATTATAATATTATTCAAACAAATCTCCACTAAGAATTTCTTTCTATTTAGAGCAATGCATAAATTGGGAATTCAACGAACATCATCAATCAAAAACATACATTCACGGAATAACTTATTAAATTGCTAATAATTATAATTAATTTAATTATTTTAATTATTTATTATTGTTATTATTATTGTCATAATTATAATTAATATTATTATTATTTCAGATAAGTGAATAATAAAATAAGCCCTTGCTGCAAAATAATAATCGAAACGTTTTTCAATATAATTATTACCTTGCAGCAATGGTTTATTTTATTATTCACTTATCTGATATCTTAATTTATGCTGCTACCAAAGAATATCCGCATTATATTATTATTATTATTATTATTATCATTATTATTATTATTATTATTATTATTATTATTATTATTATTATTATTATTATTATTATTATTATTATTATTATTATTATTATTATTATTATTATTATCAGTATTATTATTATTATCAGTATTATTATTATTATTATTATTATTATTATTATTATTATTATTATTATTATTATTATTATTATTATTATTATTATTATTATTATTATTATTATTATTATTATTATTATTATTATTATTATTATTATTATTATTATTATTATTATTATTATTATTATTAGATATCCGATGAGAAACATTTACAGATAATAACTTTGGTAGTAAATTTTGATTTTGTTGTCAAAATTTTACTGAGATTATAATTTCAACTGGCGGGAATGACAATTTGACGTTGAATTGTTGTATGAGATGTATTTTAAACGGCTGATGTGAAGGCTCCAAGCTGAAAGCCAATAGTTTGCCTGTGCTCATTTGATATCTATGATCAAGCTTGCAATCATCTGAAAAGTCTCACACGATTCTGGCCTTCTGGTGCTAATTGTATTCTCATCACCATAATTGATTCATTCATTGGTCAACCGTGACCGTAGCACAAAATATTCATTCATGTTTTAAATTACATAATGGTAGGTTTCTGGTTCATTTACACTTTACCGCTGGTGTCAGAATTGAGAAGGGTCTCACCATTTGATGAATATACTGAATATATGGACAATGTCCATAACGGTTCCCATTTGAATACAACTGTTGATGGAGGTTCATTGCAGTGGCAAGCCTTCTAAATTCTCAGCAATCTGGTTTTGCTTATCTTTTAGCAATTGAAACGAGTCAATGGTACATAATCCACCTTTATAAATTTGTGTAGTCTCATGCATTATTATGTGAGGGGCGTGGTTGAGAAATGTAACCAACAACACTGCTTATAATATCAAAACTCAGCTGATTGTCAGAATTAAAAAGCTATTTGAGGCTGTCTTTAAGAACACCGTTGAAGTCACATTTGTTAGATTCCGAAGCCTACTGGAGGCCGCGATGGATTCTCAAAAATTTTTTTTTGAAAACAGGATGAACCAGAACATGATATAACAGAGAAATCATAACAGGGAGTAGCATTTATGAGTCAAATATCTATAAAATACATATTGTAATAGGTTGTTTTACTTATAAACGTTGTGAATTGTCTATGTTTGGCTTTCATTTCTGTTTGTTAGCCGTTTCATGTGTCTTATTTATTTTTATTATTATTATTATTATTAAAGATAGCACCAATAAAAAAACTCTTCGTACTCTCTATTTCGACAGCATAACTATCATCTTCGGGTACAAAAAATTAACTAAAAATATTATGAATTGACTTTTTTTGTGTTTCACCTTTGATTTCTTTATAAGTGACATAATATTTTCAACAAAATTTGACTATGAATCAGATTTATTTAAGGTATTCACAAATTTTCGGCACAGCTTTTTTCAAGTGATTTCAACGTTCGTTTCTGTACTCGAGTTCTAGTGCATTGTCGATTGAAGGGTTTGACCAATATTAAGTGAGCACAATAGAGGCTGTAAAATTGAAATAGGAATGTCTGCTTTTAGAATTTAGTTGAAAAGTTTTAATAATTATTGGGAACGCGTGATTTGTGCAAAGTGCTATGACTACAAATGTTTTGAATGTTTTTAAATAGTTTAAGTATGTTAAATCATGTTTGTGTATTGTTTTTTTTATAAAAAAATTTTTAAATTTTAATATTTTTAAAATAATTTAATTTATAAAATATTACATTATTTTTAAAATTATAATATAGATAAAAAATTATAATATTTATATAAATAATATTTTAAAATTAGTTAAAAGTATTTGAATGTTTTTTTAAGTGTTTATTTATTAGAAAATTAAATTAATATAAAAAAATAATTTGTTTAAATTATAAATTAATTCATAATATTTTTAGTTGGTTTTTCGTACCTGAAGATGACAGTTATGCTGTCGAAATATATCGTACCTTTTAATTAAATCGTTGCTAAATTTATTTATTTAATTAATTTATTTATTATTATTATTATTATTATTATTATTATTATTATTATTCGTCATAAATAATTATTCAATAAATAAAGTCCATACCCTTATAGTAATTAGAAATTACTAAAGGGAAAAAAAAAGTAAAGAAATATAGAAGAAGCAAATTAAAATCTGCGAAGCTAGAATAAGAAAATTCAATAGAATCATAATTTATTGAAAGCAGAAGAGACCAGATCCTTTGTCAATAATTTCTTTAAGAAAAGAAAGAAAATCTCAATATTAACCAAGAGAAGGATAAGATTTTCTTATTTTTGACAGTCGCATCTTTTTCACTTCCAGCAAGGATAATTTCACAATTTATCAACAAATCACTTTCGTCATTCACCTGCATGAGAAGACCAAAAAATCAAGTGACAATTATTATAATTTGAATACTTTGTGTTAGAATATATCTTTATCTATTATTAACATATTGTTTTATCCTAATATTGTGAATTTTAATCTATTAATTTGACACAAACAGACACCCAAGCTGTCCCCATACATTTTTACTGGTGACTCTGCTGGGTTCTTACATTTTTCTTATTACACACACATTTGAAAAAACCACCCTTAACACATATAATATAGATTTTATAATGTGTGAAATCAATGGAAGTGTCTAAAACCTCAATTTACCTTCTTGATTTTGATGTTTCTGAACAACTATTGCTACTTGGATAGCAAGGGTTTCATACTTATTTTTTATAATTTCATACCTGTTTGTGGATTAGCTATATCGTTTCTTAATTATTTTTGTTTGTGTCAAACGCTTGGATGATTGAAATGGAACAATAACTTTAGGGCGCTGTGGAACCCTTCACAACAATTTTTATTCCTAGGACCTCTCTCAACAACAGTCTAAAAAATAATTCCAAGTAAATATTTGATAGAGAGCTGATCTTACTTCAACTTCTCCAATGTAGCCTGAAAGGAAATATGTGAAAACTTCAATGTAGTTATCTTAAATCGAAAATGTGGAAGTTGTTGGCTAAAACAGTTCCTACATCTGGTATAGGAACAAAAGAGAGAGCGATACTTCAATAATAACATCTTTACGTCACTTTTCAACTTTTTTCGACATGAATAAATTATTCTTGACTAAAATATTTACATTTTTGTTTTTGAAAACAAGCTATAAAATGCAGTGGGAATTCCCTAAACATCTAAAATTTTCATGTATGATTCATTATCTAGTATGCTTTTTATTCTCAGAAATGGAAAATCTTGAGCCATGTAAACATAGGAGAAAAGTTTCTGTAAAAGATGCATTTTCTCTCTTTATGATGACCATTTTTCAAGATATCCATTGGTTGTCGGTGAAACTATCTCCAAATCGGTCAGTTTTTTGCACACCTTTCTATTCGGTAACGGAAGCTATAGAAAACTATAGAAATCGAAATGTAGTCTATAAATTTTTACTTTCTTAACCAACGCAATTCTTTCATGCTTATTGAGCTGCAGCTCTATGAATCTCACTGCATTTTCCAACTGCAAAAACACTTACATATTGTCTGTAACTTTGGAACTTTATATCGAAGTTTCTGTAGAGAAATATTAGGTGATATAGTACAAAATAAATAACTCAGATCACCGGACCCATTCTTGCATAATCTAATACGATTGTAAGACTCTCCGATGTTTTTAAAAATGGGTCACCTTCTCAAATATTACAAATACTTTCAATGTTAATCATAATGCATAATTTGCATTCTGTATACCTTTCATAAGTCTACACTTTAGATTCAAACGTAAACAATTTTTATACAGTTAAGAGCTAACTGTCTTGTGGCAAGAGATAGAACTAAAGAGTGGAATCCTATCAAACTCCCTCAGCACCTTCAAGTAACAAGTTATAAATGGCAAATAAAGTACGAATCATTATTGGAGCGTTAGTTCTCTATTTTTATATTTTGTCACCTAACTAATAATTATTGCAAATTTGACAAACAGTTTACGTCACAAGCCGCAAACTCAAAATATTTCTGAAGCAACCTCTATTGTTCACCAATGAAGCACTTCAAGCACAAATGTGTAAATGCGTGCCATTTTACTACCGAATTAAACTTCATCATCATAATCGTCATTGTCAATCAGCTGAAACTCTTTCAATTTAGTAAAATTAATCATTTTTACTTGCTCACTCATCTTGAACGTTCCAATGTTTTTTAATTGCATTTGCAAATTATTTATATTTGCACTTTTTTTGAAAATTTTTGTCTACTCGCCTAGCAGGAGCTAATATTGTTCGAGGAGCCAAAGTAAAATTATTGATTGATTTCCAACTTTAATAGCCGGACATGTGTGTCCATAAGGTGTATAAAACTTGGAAATGTCAGACATACGGAGGAGGTGATAATGGCGTTATAAATCTAAAATTATTTTGAAAGGCCGGAAGCAGATAACAAAAGTCAATATAGGTATTTAAAGGTTTAAAAAATGCGAGATAGCCGAGAAACAACCAACTATCAGATTTGGATTTGAAAAACGGCTCGGGTATATATTTGATAGTGGTAAAGATCATGATTATAATGAAATTGTCAGATTGGGTTTAGAAAAACAGAGGAATGTGTAAAATACAAGAAATCGATAATTAATTGATTAAGGAAAACTCGAGCTGAGTAAACAGGTAAAAGTAAACAGAGTTGATTTTGAAACACCGTTATCAGGACAGCGTGAATAATGGAAAACAATGGAAAAGATAATCACAAAGGAGACAAATAGTGTGACAATTAATTATTTCTTTTGAGTCAGAAAAGATAAAAGAGGCCACTAGGCAAATATTGTCAAATAGAGACGATTTTTCAACCATATAAAGGAACTCAAACTCAGAGCAATCGACGTTTCTCCTCAGGTATGGACAAAGAAACTTGAAAATAAGATATTGTGAATAAAATAATTTTATTAAAGTAGAGAATCAAGGAATTTAAAAGAAATTCGTTAGTAGTTAAAGTCAAAGCACGATCAGATTATCAAAGGTGATTATTAAGAAAAGTGCACGAAACCAAATAATCACAGCGGGACTCATCGAGTGATAATAACCCTTATTCTTTCTTGCTGTAAAACTTTTTGGGTGCAATTTGAGATAAATTCAAATATACAATGGGAGTATTGTCTTATTTGTATCGAGCAAGTGGAGTCCGAAATACTGTCTATTCTTATTTTATTTAATAAATCCCAACAGTGACAAGTAACACATTAACTAGGCTTATTGCATTGAAACATCAAATTGAAAATTGGGTTGCGAAATATTTCTTAAATAATTCAACCGATAGATGATTTATAATGTGAATTAATTAGAAATTAAATAGGTAGAAAATAGGTGACACAGTAATCAAAATTTAATTAACAATAATTAATTAAATGAAATACTGAAAAATAAATAAATTTTTAGGAGGAACCTGGAAACAGATGAAAATTTAAAAATAAATGCATAACAAATATTATCAATTTGAAAATGAGTAGTAGATGTACGAATACAAACTAATTAAAAATTATTGATTCCATCAATCATCGTCATTTATGACAATTAGAGAGTTGAAAAATGACAACGGATCAAGTTATAAAAATAGTGGGTTTCTTTCGGGAAATCCAAGAAATAGATACTACGATTAATGGTGAAAGTCGCATATTAACTAACTAATTTAAAATGAAACCGCCGTTTAACTAACATAATATGGTAGTTGTAAAGCCAAAAAGAATATGAGAAATTCACCAGTTTTATCGAGAAGAAATTTGTAACGTAATCTTTCACTAAATTCGCGTAAAATAAATGAAAAATATTCTGCTTCAGTTAAGTGGCGTAAAAATTTTTAGAGTGTTACAGATGATTTTAATGATTTTAATTTAAATTTATTTTAGTTTGAATTTGAACAACCATGTCGAAAGATAGACCAAGTTCCAAAACGTAGATATCTTGCTAGAAGACTTGTATCTATTGGAGCTTGGGAACCATCTCAGAGAATCTTTGAATGTGTTAGCTTGCATAACGCCAGATCATCCGTTATAGTATAAACTGTTGGGTATTTATGGTAAGTCAGTATTACTTTTTGACTTATCGGTGTCCTAATTCAAATAAATCAAACAACCCCACACAATAACGTTTATTCCCATTTATCATAATTAATTACAGAACCTCCACACAATGTCAAAAAAATCACAATTTCACTGTAAATCTGCATAATTTTCAATAATGATTTGATTCACAAAATCTTCTATTTTGCACTAGGATAAGTCTTCCCAATGAGAGATCTCCCTTAAAATTCTAAAATTCTTCAGTGAATTCTTGTAATTTATTCTAACATCAAATATTTCAATTCCTGTTTTTTTCTTTGACCATAATGGCGAATTTGTCAATTCAACTTTTCTTTTTATACTTCTTCTATAATTGACTTTCGTCAAAATAACAATTAAATTAAATTAGTTGTAAGATGCCCCTTTTGATGTTGCGTTCACTCTCCTTATTCATTTTAGTGAGTTTAGCTCTAGGGTTTTCCCTGTATTCCATTTCCTTTGGAGAATTATATGAAAATTAATTTGGATTTGGGCTCCCTTTTATCTCGGTGTAGTAAACTAATCAACGACCTCATTGAAGTCTACATAAATATAATACCAAGGCAATCGTTCAGCGCCAAATCAACAACTAAAATTTCATCCGTCGTTTCGCCGACCAAAACGCATCCTATGTAAAATCAGAAAACAACAAACGACGTGATGTTAAAGAAGGAATTTTTTTGTTGCAAATCGACTTCTACAGCTCCATTGTCTCATCAAACTGATCGCATTGGGCTCAAAGATCAAATTGAATCAAACCGGTCCAAGTCAATTGCAATCACAATCAACACACAAGCTGGTTTTATTTTAACTTAGAATCCGATAATCTGTTACGGAAAATACAAAAAAAACGTTCACAAACGTGAATCGGCTTTACTGAATAAAGCGAAAGATCGTGAAGAACAATCTGATGCAATGGCGGATGAGTTAAATCAAGCTCTTTGTGAATTCGACCGACATTTTACGAAATTTATCGCCATCAAAACCGAATTGGACTTTGAAAATATTGACTATCACGAAACCTACTGCAATTTGAGTATTACCCGAAATGGCAAGTGCAAGCCGATAAATACTTGTAAAAATTTAATAGTTCTGTGTAAAATATTTTGTGATTGAATTTGAAATGTTTTGTTTTGTAAAAATAATAATATTTTACATGTTGAAAAATTGATAGGGTTTTGTAAAATTTTGACTGGTAGTTTTTTTATGCTTGTTTAAATAATCTAGGTAAACTTTAGTTTTTAAATATATACCTGGAATTAATAATAAATATTTTTGATAACTTCCTTTTCAATAAAGTAATGAAAATTTTTACTGTTCCATCAAGAATTGCCATGGCCACCATACTCTGGTTTTCTTTCATTCGTCAATTTGGTTCTCCTTAATTAAATAATTTTGTTGACAGCCTGGGTCCTTCACAAGTCTCGGGCTTTCCATTTGTTCGGGCTTTTCATTAGCTCTGGTTCTCCATTAGCCAATTATTTTTTAGTTAATTTCAATTTTTAAAATATTTTCTTATGGGGATCCCATGTCGATTTTCTTTTATTATAGTTGGATTCGTCTCATAATTTGGAATACGCTTATACCAATTTCCCCTGCAACATATTTATTTAAAATATTAATTAATAGTTTTTGCACTTTAATTATTATTTTGAATTTGATGTTTTATTGATTTACACCTAATTTTCGTGATTTTTCTGTTATTTTGTGCCTGCTTTTTCAAGACCTCAACTATACTGTAATCAGTGTGACTGTCCTTTTATCTTAAATGTTTATCAGGATACGACGTACAGTTATCGATAGTACTGTCATCGAAAATTCACGAGATTAATGATGACTTATCACTCTGGCAGTAACTTTTAATAATTTTCGCAATCAATTTATTAATATTAAAAAACAATTTAATACATAAAGCCTTTATTCAAAGAACCGTTTTTACAACCAAAGTCCTTTGATAACATTTATTTCCATGGAAAGTTCTGCTGACTCATTACTTCTCAAAGATAAAGGAGGCCTATAAATGCCTCAATTTTACTTAATTCAGTGGAAATGTTGGCGTCAACAGACTTCCCAAATTCTATAATACATTTTGGAATGTGTCGAAGAAGATATCTAGTAACAGTCAGAAAGTATCCAAAAGATCTCGAGTACATCGAGTATAGGTTGTGGTATCAGGTCGTGCAAGAAATATATTTTGTGACAGTTATTTTCCTCGGTACATTAACGCTTTCTCACACTGAGTTCCATCACGCTTAATATTAGAAGTTTCTCTCTCTTCAATTTCAGCATCACATTGGCTGCTCTCGTCACTTTCTTCATATGTGGAATCATTTTCACTCTCTAAACCATACTCGACAGATCTTCCACTGTAGATACACTCAGATGGATACACTCATGTTTTTTGTGTCTCCGTCCGGTCTGCTTTTTGATAACATTCCTCTTCCTATTGATTACACATTTAAATTGTAGATAGAGATGATTCCATGACATGTAAAAATACCCTTAATGCCACATTGGAGGAGATAAGATTGCGGTAAAACAGAATTTCACGGCCTTTTGATGTCATATTTAACGATGAGGCCTCGCAGTTAAACAAATTGATGTTATTAGCAGTGATTATATTTTTTAGTGATGTTCGACACTTGAATTCTTTATCCGATGATAATTTCTGCCTCAAATGATTTTCATCCCTTTGTAATTCCTGTATGGCCTTTGATTTGCTTGACCTTGCAATTCTTGACATGTTTGACAAATGTTCATAATTCAATATTTAAATCAAAATTTAAATTATAACAAACATTTTGAAGCTCTCGCAAGAGGGGAAAGTGTTGGTATTCTAAGGAGTTGGGGAGGTTTATGGTGTGTATGTAAAAATATCTACAGACTTCAAATGACATACCGTAACAGTAGAGTTAATAGTAAAATTTATGTTTACGTCAATTGATGTCATTTGAAGCTTATAGGTATATTAACTTTTCAGGGCTTCAAGTGATAAATCATTTACATATAAATTTAGGAATTTTTTTCTATATATTTATTGAGGTTTTTCAGGATCGAATTTTTATTATCTCTATAATTTATGACCAAATTTAATATTGTAAAATTTGATTTATAATTTATTCATTATTTCACATGCACGCAAGAAAATGAAATTTTAATTTAAGGTCTAGACTTGCTCCAGTGGCTCCAGGGGTAGTCTTGTGATGGTAATCCACATGTGCAGATCCTTTCTCAGCAAGCTTCGGCACCAGACCATCAGTAGATTAGAGCTGACTATGAGGAAGGCTTAAATAAATAGATAAATCTAGAAAGAAATATTTGTTAGAAAAAAGTCAGGGCGAAAGAATCAAAAGAGTAGTTAAATTTATGAAATGTATATCGAAAAAACTAATGGTCTGTAGCTAGAGTCAAAAAAACAAAAAAAGAGAGAGAAAAGAAAAAGAAATTTGATTTTTCATCAACAGAAATTCTCTTGAAAATGGTCTTGATTTTATTTGTTTATCGACCAGGTACCCTGACATATGTGTTGGGCCAAGACACGATTTTGTTTAAATGAATCAGTAACACGCACGCAAATACAACATGCAGATTTAAAATCAGACTCATAAAACATCAACTAACCATGCTAAAATATGAGAGAGAAAACAATTAAATATAAAATCAAGTAACACAAAAGTAAATTAAAATAATAACAAAGCGAAACAAGATCCGCGCGAAATAAACATAGAAATAACATGAGAACATGAAAATTTGACCGAAATTTGACAATTTACCAAAAAAGCAAAAATCCATAAAAATGGAACTAAAATTAAATAATTTGAATTGGAAACAATTCAATTAAAAAATTAAAAATAAAATTGTCAAATAAATTACAAAAATAATAAAATTAAGATTAGAATATACTAGAAAATCACAAGGTCAAATTTTGTTTTACTACATCAAATTTAATACGCAAGGTTAGGGTCGTACAATAGGTATATATACCGATTCATTTTCACATAATTTTTAATCAGTTTTTAAAAACTTGAATCAGTTTTTATCCGGAAACTCAGCCAGTCTTAACCAGTCAGAACAGGATAATTTTCAATGTGAGTGGAGGAATGCTCGAGAACTTTCTCCACGTCGTGTCCATGCAACCTCGTATGAGCTCTGTTTGGGCGTCGGCGTGGGGAAAGGGTTATAATGTCGTAATGAATGATGAATTATGCCATATGAATTGTTATCTTCGATTATATTTCAATAAACATTCTTAGAATAAAACATTTTGTCGAAATTTTTCCGGCCCACAGCCGACACATCACCACAAGTTAATAAACTCTACATACCAGTGGCGTGCGGTCTATATGTGCAGGGTGTGCACCGCACACCCAGTTAAAATTATGCATGACAATAATTTTATCAACTATGTCTACCAATATTTATATTTTATATAGTACATATTCTTTATAATATGTATTATTTATAACCAAATGTTTTAAAAATTCACTCATTCAAATATTTGCTTGTATTTCTGCAGTTCGTGCGGTACTAGGTGCTGCACAACGTAGCGCGTTCAAAAGTAATCGAACAGTCCAAGTATTGATATATAAACGCACTGCGCACTAGCAGAAAATCATGCTTTATATGCATGATCTACTGGAGAAGCACAGCGTACTATAGCATTGAGGCAAGTGCAGCTACTTTTCCTGTACTTGTTACTCTGAATCATCCGACCGAAGGTGCGATTTATTAAGCGTTGTATTAAATCGGGGACTTTTGTGCTGAAGCGATTTTGCTTTTTTAATTGGCCATACGATTTTTCAGAAATTTATATATTGTAAAATGCTGTTTTCATGAAAACATAAAAAAGTCAATATATAAAGAGAAATACTTTAATGTGGTAAAAGTAAATAATTTCTGTGATGTATTATAAGTATAGAAATAATCGCTGAAAAACTATTTTGTTTTGTTAGACAAAAAAGAAACGAATTTTTAATTTTAACAGAAAAGTTTAAATTTTACCATTCATTGTATCTTACAGAGAAAGAGAATTTATAAATTATATCTGTAATTTGTATTACCACATCCCTGGTTTTGGTTTGAAAAATAGTCAAGATTTTTTTCGCAGTATATATGATTTCCAAATGTTAAAGAAAAATTAATAAATAAATATAATTTAATTCACTGACCGAACAACGAACAAGAAACAGTTCGTTCTTCGTTCTATTGCGCCAGCGTGCAGTGAAATCGTCTGCACATGCAATAGACGTTCGGTTTGTTAGCAAGATGCGACGACGCACGCACATATAATCATACACCACACAACACAATATATCAGTTTTGCTAGTGCTGGTTTGTTACTTCGCAAAACAAGAAGAGGCATTTCGTGGACACAATGAGAATATAAATTCCTTTAATCGAGGAAATTATCTAGAATTAGTAACTTTAATTAGTAAATATGATGACCTTTTAGCAAATCATCTAAGAACCGCGACTGTATTTTCTGGAACCTCTAATAGAATACAAAATGATATTATTGCATCGATTAAAAATATTTTGATTTCCGAAATTAGAAATGAGGTAAAAGAAACGCCATTCGTTGCTATTATGCTGGATGAAACGTCTGACATATCTCACAAATCGCAATTATCGGTTGTGCTACGATATGTTAATTATGGTGTACCAGTGGAAAGATTTTTGTTTTTCAAAGATGTTAGTGGTGACCGTTCAGCAGAAGCTTTGTGTAATGTTGTGCAAGAAACGATTTTGAGTTGGGGATGTGAGAATAAACTGATTGCTCAAACGTACGATGGAGCGGCAGTCATGGCAGGAGCTTTGAATGGGACGCAGAAAAAAGTCAAAGACATTTTTCCAGAAGCTATGTTCGTGCATTGTTGCGCACATGTACTTAATTTAGTTCTGTTACAATCTGTATTGTTTATAAAAGATTGTAAATTATTTTTTGCAACAATTTCTGGCATAGCGTCATTTTTTTCGGTGTCTACAAAAAGAAATCATGTTTTAAATGAAACTATTAAAAGAAAATTTCCAAAATTAGCTGCAACACGTTGGAATTATTCATCTCTCTTGGTAAATACCATAAAAAGCGAAAGGCAAGGCCTATCGGAATTATTTGAAAATATTATTGAGAATCCAGAAGGCTGGGACAACGACACAATTAATATTGCAAAGTGTTATCATATGTTTTTTGAAGAATTTAATAGTAATTTTCTCCTAAATATTTTTGCCAAAGTGTTTAGTTATACCGATGTTTTGTTTTATATTCTACAAAAAACTAACTTAGATATAGAATATTCTACTCAAAAAGTAGAGGAAGTAAAAAACGCAATTCGAAATATGCGAAATGATGTTGCATTTATTGAAGTCTATGAAGAGACTATTTTTGTAGTGGGTCCCCCAAATTTAAAGAAACGTCGTGTAAATTTACAGAACTCAAGTGTAGACCAACATTTTAAAAGTTTATATTACGAAATAATGGACACTATTTTTTGTCAGTTAGATATTCGTTTTAAAAAAATAAGTTCGCTCAAATTTTTTGAATTATTGAATTTCAGCTTTTTTAAGAAATATCAAAGTAAATTTCCGGATGAATGTCTTAATTCGTTAAAGAACGCGTATGCAAAACATTTCGATTTTGTAAAGCTAACAAATGAATTATGCGTTCTGTATCGTAGTGAATCATATCATGAAATGAATTTAGCGAAACTTATTCAGCATATACTGGTAAATGATTTGGCAGATGCCCTAAGCGAAGTAAATAAATTGGCGCACTTAATTTGTACTATTCCATTTTCAACTGCTTCAGTGGAGAGATCATTTTCAGCATTGAAAAGAGTAAAAAATTATGCACGGAATGCAATGACCAGGATAGATTAATCAATTTATCTGTAATAACAATAGAAAAAGAAATGTTACACTAATTACAATCAAAACCAGAGTTTTATGATCATGTAATTGATGATTTTGTTAAAAATACAGATAGGCGTATGGATTTTATGTACAAATAAAAAATTTATAGTAAAACCGTTTTTAATGTATATTTTTATGGTTTTATTATTATGCTTACCTATTATCGTTGCTCTCTGCACACCCTGCATGGAAACCCACCGCACGCCACTGCTACATACCCCAACCGAATCGTGTAAGTGCGGTGTAAGTCCGCCAATGATTCGTGCCCGTGAAGGCTATGGCATGAAAACGCAGTAGCTGAAACGTAAATTATTATTCAGTATAGGGGAAATGGGTTGAAGAGGGAATAGTCGTTTGGCTATTTCATCATCACTCAATTCCTATAAATTCGACCTAAAATTTTTAGTATGAAAACGGCTCAAAATCAAAACACTGAGTAGTCCAGTGGGCACTCATAAATTTGTAATATAAACATAAATTCGCCTAGGATCAATTAAGGGAAGTTGACGGGAATTTAAAGCCAAAATCGTTGCTATGATTTCTAAACTATTTTGAATTAATTATTACTACTAACGTAAATCATTGATTATGACTCAGAGATTAATATATTTTCTAATCCACTCCAGTTCATTATAACTCTTAACTTAAATTATTGATTACGGCACTAGATTTGATTATATATTATTGGATGTAACTGCTAAAACGAAATGGTATCTACGACCCCAAACTGATTAGGACTGCTAACTTATCGCAAGTCACCATGACTTCTAAATCACTATAATTTACTATGACGTCCGAAACCAAAAGGGTAAAAAGTTAGGCTTAGAAAAACCCATTCAATCATCAAGGATATGTAATATAAAACAACGCGATTCCATGAAACAAAAGTGTTAAAATATCGGATCTTAAAAGTGTGGTAAAGTCTAAAATACATAAACCCATAAAGTCATAATGTTAAACCTCTAACCTCTAAATTCACGATTATTCACAACCCTATCAATTATTCGACAGTGAAATTGTAAGCTACAGCTATGACCATATAACGAATAGATGGCTAGGTGTAAGACTAAATAGGCAACGGAGATTCCGACTACTAACTACATGCATGAATTTACGAAGGAATTTAACATTTAGGTCTCACAATTAATAAAGAAGTCTAATAAATTAACTCTGGAGAAGTTAACCGGGAGATAAGGCCCCGTAGTTACCCAAAAAGTTTCTGATTAATTTACATTGCAAAATAGAAAGGTAAATATATATAAATATCAAAAAGTCAATAAACCCTGTCCACTACATCAGATTCATAAATACAGAAATGCAAACGTCCGAATAATAACTTCATATTCGCTCACCGAAAAATAAACATATTTGCCAAAAGCGTACAATAATATCCAAAATGGAAACGGCAACAATCACATAGGTCCATTTAACCGATTAGGGGCGCGATCTCATGTCCGTCTTGAATGAGAGAGAGAGATTTCGCCAACGC
The DNA here is from genome assembly GCA_022537955.1 of Schmidtea mediterranea. Lineage (NCBI taxonomy): Eukaryota > Metazoa > Platyhelminthes > Tricladida > Dugesiidae > Schmidtea > Schmidtea mediterranea. The sequence continues at coordinate 107,716,819 of CM039679.1, forward strand.
TGGTGTTTTCATAGCAATAAGCGTCGAGGCTCGGTCCAAATTTCGGTAAAATAAACGCAATTCGTCCAGCGAATTCCTTTGTCGACATCCATCATTAAGAAAATTGCCATAGGAATGAATATTTGCATAAAGAATGTCCCTGAAGCCTTTCGCACGATTGGTCCATGAACGATAAGGGAGAACAAATCGTCCCCTTGACGGGCATCAAACAAGGAGTACGGAGTAAACACGCTTTGACCTGCCGAGAATACAGAACCTGAAGAATAATACGGTCTAGAAAAGGAGTAATTATAAATAACGACTTACTAGGAAAAAACGGCATGATGCTCATATTAGTTATCTCCCATATTTTACGAGTCGACTCGCGCCTAATGAGATTCATTGTAAAGTTTTCCAAAAAAAATTAATAATGATTGAAAATAGGTTGCTTGCAAAATATGAGGTCAAATCACAGATGAAGAGAACCCGATAATGTCCTGACATTTTACTGAAATGTCAATCCATAATAAGGTAGAGTTTTCCAGCACACGAAGCCCGACTATCGATTTGGTAGTAGAGATGATCACAGTTTTATCTGTGCAGTTGTAACACGATCCTGGCTTATGGCTGTAATGTGTTGTGAATCGCAGAAATACTGGAATGTCAGAAATATCTAAAATTGGATTATTGCTTATCGGCGAATTAAAAATGTCTACGTCCTTAGATTTCTCACGATTAACTCTGATTACGACGGCCCCTCTCCCCGATGACACGGTGCACCGACAAAATGCCGAATTCCTCTACCCCGAGACGTGCACACCAACACGTATAAATTTCGTTGAGCGATTAAATATTGTCATTTCTTTTAAGCAAGTATGACTCTCCAAATATTCAAACTCCAAATATTCAAACGACGACGCCCCGGCCAGGTTTCAGGAGGATGAGATAATCGTGGAGTCGAAAACCAAAAGTCGAAATGGTAATTTTCATTCCATATTTAAATGACTTAACGTAAATCTGAGACCTAGATTCAACGCACTACGCTCATCCCAATTCAAATGCAAGCCTCCCCATTGGATGACAGACCTTTCCCTATTTGCAATGAAATAAAACCTTTATTTGTCAGGAATCATTTTGCTTATTATTTTTTGATAACACCAGAGAGAAAACACTCACAAAATCGTTTTTATGCCTTGCCATACTCGGGGCGAAATACCGAAAGTTTATCAAGAATTATCTAACACTACATGAGGTTGACAACCGAACCCGCTATAATGCTGACATCTATGATATCAACGAAATTCCGGACATGTAATAGTACTAGACACGGAAAGCTGGCGTTACCCTGATCAACTTGTTATGAAACTGTAACTTAAGAGATAATATGATTGATATAGGAGGTTCGAGAATGGTTAGCTGGTATATTATAAAATTTAAACTTAAAAGTTAAATATTATCATTATTATTGATATCCATCCACATCGAAGTGATATTTAAATTCAGGTTTCTGTTTACATAAATGATTAATTTTAATAATTTAAATAAAATGCCCTTCTTATTCGCGCAGTGTACAGCAAAGAAAAATAAATGATTTATTTTTATTAGAACAGAAAATTTTTAATTTGTTTTATTTTATTAGAACAAACAGCGCATGGATTCCTTTTCTTATTACAGTTAGGTTAAAAATTTGAAATCGCCAATATGATATTTTGCGGCGAACAATTCATATGGATCCAAAACAATCTTTTGCACTCGATATTCTTTGGTCATCTCTATGAATTAATCAAACCTCATCAGAACCCACGTGTGATTAGTACATCGAATAACCACCTCAGACACTTGCATCGTCAACCGACCCAAGCAAAGTCGCTTCGCTAACATGATACACCCTTATCCACGAGTGTGATATAAGTCCCACTCCAAAAAAACATGAGATCAAACGTAATAAACCCAAGCACAAGGATTAGTAATTAGCCAACCTGACAAGAATCGGTAGTACGAACCACATACAAGTATTCCATACACTTGATAAGGAGAAACACGTTTCAGATCCACGATCATTAATGTCCTGAATCAAGCACGATGATTAAACGTTTTAGGAGGTAGACGCTCCTAGATCCACGACAAGCCCAGAAATCATTACATTAAGGAACGACAGATGAATTCTAAGTGACTAAAGTTCGTAAAGAGAACGATTTAAATGTGAAGTTGGGAAAGGGAAATTAAAACATCGAAGTAACTGCTTCAAAGGTCGAACAACCACTATAAGGCGCTATACCAAATAACATGCTAGAATCTACCGACGAGTTACACCACAACCATTCAGGCGACCCACGATTGAGCAGACCATTGAAATAAAGGGTGTAGGCGAACGGGTTAACTATTGAGATTTGTTTTTTCTTTTAGATGATTCGTAGATCGATGCATGCCGGATCACGGTGCGCTTCCCCGCACATGCGGTAAATCGATGTCGCCAAGCCATGTGGGATGCGGGATTCACCGTTTCCCAGGTGAAGGAATCGAGATTCAACACAAAACAGCTTTCCGAGGAGGTCGAGCTTCCGTTTGTCGCTATAAAGCGGGAACCAGGACGCAATCCGACACGTGAAATCCGGGGTCAAGCTGAGTTTCTCCTAGCTCACCTTGACGAGCATCAGCGGCAAACCAATGCTCAAGTGGAGAGAATTAATGAAGACATTGCATTAGGGAGAATTTATAGTACGGACTGATACGCTCCTCCGTACAACACCTCATTTAACCACGATGACAGCAGGTTAAATGCGAGATCCACAGCAATCGATGTGGTGATCCCACGGAGGGTTCTTCCCCGCGAAATGAGGATGGAGGGAGATCGACTCGATGGACACTGTGAGCACCCTTATGCTCGGACAACTCCAAGGCGAGATAACAATAGACACCATCGTGAATTGAATTACAAATAATTGTTGAAAATAAAATATTTTAGTTCTTAGTTTCGAGTTTTCTTTTTACAATCCGAAATCCTAATGATTATATATAAAAACAATTCCACGATTACAAAAATTTTATGAAATAAATAGCATTAGTGTAGAATCATATGGCCTTATAATAATTCTTTTGTAGATATGGAATCACGCCAAATCCTACAGCGCGAATTGGACAACGCACGCAGAGCGAATAAGAAATTGTACGAGCAGATTTTACAATTAACGAATGAGGTACAACAAATCAAGGCTACCTTGATAGAGCCGAAGAAGGTCAAAGCGCTCTACCAGAAAATGACAGTGGCACAGAAGGGTTTGGCTGAGGAGAAACAGCTCAATCAGAATCAGAAAATACAAATAAGATGCCTAGAGGTGGCATTGTCGGCGTGCCAGGAGGACGCAGCGGCGACATGCACCCTAGTATTCGCCCCCGCTCAGTTGGCCTACAGGGATGCGGCGGCCCCCTCAAAGCCGCAGCCCCAAACCAATCAGACATCGACCAGGAAGAAATGAGCGCGCCAAGCGTAGAGCCGCTCAACAAGCAGAATAAAATATATTTTTGAGTGTTGTTCAATAAATGTTTTCTTTCGTCCTATTGACTTTCCTAATAAGTTTGACGTCAGGACGATCTAGAGTAAATAGTAATGGTAGAAGATTTAGTCTGTAGAATGAGAAAGACCAAATATGCAAGAATGGGACCAGAATAAATAAAAGCGCACGCAGGCGTTCTAAAGGTAGTGCGTTGAACCCAGTTTGAGGTCAGGCCAGAGTAGTTGCTATGTGGCACTCACATTTGGCGATCTCAAAACCAATGATTGCATCACCAACGCTGCTTAGCGACGGGTAACCATTGGGGGTCAAGGTTATCTAGACCATAAACCCCACATATGTATGTTTTTTTCTTTAATTTTTGTTGATTGCTCGGTAGTTATGTTTATCGTTTTAATTTTTCTTGATGCGCCAGATTGTATGCCCTGTTACCGCGCTATTCTTACAATTTATCCGCTGATTCAGTATTTGCGCAACACCCGTCCAGTACCCAGCATTCGTGACGAGTGCCTAGCGCTAACGACCTTATTTTGGATTCGGGCTGTCTAATACCACATATAGATCATTAAATTAGAACGAAATTTTAATAATTAAAAAATATTTACAATTTAAATCAAGAATAATATCGAGAATGAATGATTTAAAAAAATAAAAGCAAATAATTTTATAATAACGATTTATAGTAAAGATTTAATTATTTTTAATTATTAATTTCTTTAACTCAAATTCCAATTTTTAAAATTAATAAACAAAATATGAATCAAATAAATACAAAAAAATTTGTCAGCTTTTTAACTACAATGCATTTACTGAATTTTGTTTAATTACACTTCTTTAATCTAACCTTTCATAAACATCAATTTTTATTTTATTTTTGAATATTATGCAATGAATAGCTCTTACTTAAACAACAGTTTATGTCATTTTATTACAGTTTTATAAAGTTTTGTTAATTAATTTTTTTAAATAAAATGCTAATTTTGTATGACAATTATTTAATAATAGTAATACAACATTTGATTCTAAAGCATGATTTACCTGCAATTTCCTTTTTTTATAATTAGAATCAATAATTCTATATAAAAATTTTTAAAATAAACTTTTTCTAGATCCTTATCAATGAGTCTTCAAAATTTAAGATTTTCCAGGCTTCATTTAAGAAGAAATCGTTACTTATCTAAAAGACCTAAATTGAAAAAGCCATCTAGTTTTATTAGCTCTAACTCAAGCTATTTAATGTCAGACACACCAGATGAAAGTCTCGAGGATCTTGTTTGTACAAATTGCGTTGAAACTGACTATTATCTAGCTCAATTTTGTGAAGAATTGTTTTGTAGTCCATCAACTGCTTTACAGCATTTGGAGGGATTAATTAAAAACCCGGAATTTCCAAAAGGCGAACTCAATGTATCAGCTATTGAAAGTAAAATTTTTACTTTTTATTTAATTTTAGTAATCTATCTTATTACAGCTATATCAGTACCTATAACGACTTCAACCTGTATCGATTGTAATCCACTCGATGAGAAAGATCCGCCAAAACAAGTCAGAATTCCAAATTTATTAGGTAAGATTTGGATTGTAAAAAAATGTCTGGAATTAATGGAAACGCTGTTTGTGTGTAATGATTTGAGAGCTGTGATTGGCGGAATCGCCATTGATAATATTATTGAGTGTCTGTGTGTGTGCATATAGCATGTGTATGAATGATGATACATGCAAATAACCGATCGATCGAATTCTGCCGCGGTGGCGGCTGTGGTTAGTATTGGATGAGTAGTAGCGACAGTGACAGCGCAATCCTGTCAAGACATGTCGAGTGTGAGTAATCAGGTCGACCATAAGCATCGAACAACCGCTATGAGCATTGCAATTTATCGATTGTCTTTTGGTAGCTACTTTTTTGCACTGGTTACGCTATCGGATGTTAAAAGGCTCAAATTGATGTTTTGATTCACCGCTTGTATCGGTTACCGTATTGTGTATGGACAGGGTATACTGATTTATCTGACCCGATGTACTGCTTTACGCAATTATCTATTGATTGGCAGCAAATCGATCTATTGGAAAATCCTCATTTTTCTCTTATGTAAATTTATTAGGGCGCCCGTTTTGAATCCAGTTAATTGAAACCAATCAAAATCATCCGTTCTGCCATTGGATCGATATTGCACTGTCAGACAATCAATTGATAAATATCGTGATAACAGTACGACCGTTCGGTTATTATCATCGATATATGAATCATTACAATTGATAGGCATTCCAGTTATTATGACAGTGGCAAGCACTGATATTGCAATTACGCATTTCCGGCCGAACTGCTGATTGGTACAATCAATATTAACACGCTATATGATCATGACGACATGCAACATAGATCACAAAGCACACAATCACATCTTCACTAAATTCCACAGTCAGCCAATCACAACGTCTGTCGGTTCCTGGTGACATTACGAATCTTTCTGTCATTTGAATATCATCGACTCATTGCACCTCGCTTCATGCGATAACAACTCGCAAATTGGTTGGATTATGCACTTTCATTTACTCTCGTTATTGATTATGCACTTGAGTTGGTGCTCGTCGATATGTATGTATTGCTCGCACGCAGTGCAGAAATCGATATGGCTGTCATGTCTGTAATACACTACTGAATGAATGGAATCCATTCCATAAATATCGATTGTACTAATAGCAGGATTTCAATCGGTGACAGCATCGGCAACCGATCGAATTTATCCGCATCAATGTTGCACATAAGGGATTATGCGCACCTCCCCTATTGCATTGATGCAATGAATCACATTCGCACACCTTCCAATTGTCTTCATTGCCAGATTCTTCCTCTTACATTTGATTTGCTATAATTTCATGTACTTTATGAATAATAGTAGATCTGTTGATCTTTGTCATGGGATGCTAATTTGAATTGCAAGGTCAACCGGCCGTTAATGGTCATCGATTTAGTAATTGAGATATCTATACTTTTATAATCATTGATTAGCTAATAGTTCTATTATCTGGGTTATGGCGGTGGCTGATTGGCTATATGGTTGTTTGATTACTGCTTGATTGATCGCGCACAGATCCAATATTTGTATTTAACTGTTATAACGCAGACATAGTCGAGTCAGAGCATTCCTATCTGTTGATATAGTTAACCGCAAAGCTTATAACGTTATTCACCGGCATTTAGCCCTCCATTCAGATATATAAGCACCGGGACTCTGGGGGTTTTCTATTTCTAGTACATGGGGAATAATTTCACATTTTAGTACCACCATCGGTCCTCTATGCCTATTTTATAATATTACTATTACAATTTATAAAAATGACAAAATTAAATTTACAAAATAATAACAATGAGGACATTGAAATACTTAATTCAAACAAAACACCTCGGTTCTATATATTCCATTCATAAGTGACCAAGTTGACTCCAAGATACTAACAGAATTTAGGCACGCTGGCTTGTCTTCTTCGTATTCACACGAGACTTCTACACTGAGGCAAGCGTTGCAATACATGAAAGCCTTTGCAAAATCGAGAGCAGCAGCCAGGCACCAATGAGAATATGATTCTGTAAAAATGTTGTCTACTGCATCACATAGAATTTATGCAAGGAAAAATACATGGGAATTACACTGAGAAACTTACACCACAAAGTATAAAGACATCCTTAACAGTGCCAATCGATGAAAAAGCATAAAAGAAATCTTTGGCAACATTCAAAAAATCTCCTATTTAAAGAGACAATTCTTATCTTAGGTGAGAAATATCCAACAATAAATGCTAAAAAAGAAATCATTGAGATCGCCAGTCTGATTTGTTCTTGATTTTGGTTTTAATTTTGAGTTTTTTAAAAATTTTAATTTACATAATAATTATTGATAATAACAATAATAATAATAAACTGATATTAACGAATGATTAATTTTATAAATAATATAAACAAAAATAATTATATAAAATTGTACTTTTAATAATAAACTGTAATAATAACAAATAATTAATTTTATAAGGACTTTTTTATGTTTCATCTCTGATTTCTTTATAAGTGACAATATTTTCTACAAAATTTGACTATGAATCAGATTTTGTAGAAAATATTAGGAAATAAATTATTTTTTAAATAATTATAATAAATAATATCAACAAAAATAATTAAAATAAATTATAATAAAATAATAACTTCAAATAATTAATTCTAATAAATAATATCAACAAAAATAATTATAATAAATTGTAATAATGACAAATAATTAATTTTTAAAATAATTATAATAAATAATCACTCTTACTCAAATATTTATTTTGGTGATTTTAAGTATCCAATTGTTTCAACCTGTCACCTTGTCACACTGGTGCCGATTGCCTATAGAATAATCAAATAAAAGCACATGTTGTCAACATATATTGTCATTATTTCACGTGTCAATTATCATTCCAATAACACTCGTTCACATTATGTGACAATCACTACAACTACAAACAGGTCTGGTTCAATATATTATTGTATAAGATCAATTGCATTGTACTTGATCAAAGTATAGTGCGATAATTGTTTGTTCTATTGTGATTAGCTGAATTATTGTGAGAGCTTGAAACATTTCCCATCGCAGCACTAGAGCGCATTTCATCGCAATATATGCACCGATTTAATTGACAAAGAGAAATGTGGAATAAGTTAAGGTTTTCCTCATTAGTACAAATTTGATCAAAACATATTTTATATTCGCACAAATTTAAAATTTTATTTCTTGCAAATACAAATATTACAACATTATTTTTATTAATTTTGTACATAAATAAGAGTATTAATATGTTTAATAAATATATTAGAACAAAGATAATAAAAAAATTATACATAAATTGAAAATTTTGTTTATTTTAATTTATAATTTTTTATATCAAATAAATATTTTAAAATTTCCCAAAAATAAATTTCTTAAGTTACTAGAAATATTTAAACTGAAAAAATATATATAAAATTAATATTTTTAAAAAATAAATGTATTAAAACCGAAAGGAATATAAAAAATTATAAATATATTTAATAGTTTTAAATTTTTCATTTTAAATTATAATTTTTTTAAAACAAAAATTATTACAATATTAAGTAAATTAAAACAAATAAAATACTTAAAAATTCTTAATGCCATTGAAAAAAGAAAAACTAAAATAAGTTCTTATAATAAATATTTTAAAGCGAAAAATTGCAAAAAATAAAATATTACTGGAAATATTAAAACTGAAAAAATATGAGAAATCAAATAAATTTTATAATTTTTGTTTTTGTATAACATTAATATTTTAAAACAAATAAATTAGAAAAAATTATGTATAAATTAAACTAAAAAATGCATAAAAAATATCCAACTTTAGGGAAATGTAAAATTTGAAAAATTATAGCATTAATTCGTCAATTAGTTATCGGCCTGTTGACACTGTCAAGTTTTGTGTCATCGCCTGACCGCGTCTATCCTCCTATTTATTGTAATTTTAATTTCTAAATTGTTGATTTCGATTCAATACAACTAATTAAATATTGACGTTGTTGGTGCATAATTGAATTTAATTTGTATGAATCACCTGTGTAAGTTATTACTATTATTTCTCATACACACCTCAGTGTTATGCCTGTTGTAGTGTGGAGCACTAGCTCAGTGGTGCGATCTGTTGGCACAATGCGTGTGAGCCAATCGAGTATCAGTGTGTATGTATGTGTGTGTCTCACTAATAATATCCGTATTTCAGCTCAATCCAACAATCAATATCAGGAACCAATGAAAAAGTCGCCACATTCTGCATACAATTACGAAAAGCAGCGACGAGAAATTGAAAGACAATTAATCAATAAAATCTACGAATTAGTGTCGGACCAACAGCCGGACACACACAATAACAATAATGAGAACAGTCAGCATCGGGTCACAAAACTTCACGTGTCAGAAATGGCGATCCAGCGCATGAGAAACATTAAAAAGATCAATTATTCTAGCCAGATTGAACGAATCAAACTGAAACTCTTGCAGAGTTACAGAGCATTCAGCAAACTCGACAATTTTATGTGCCAGTTGAACAGTTCGAAAGAAGTAATCAAAGTTGTCCCATATCTACAGAAAATGAAAGAACTCGAGAAATCTTTACAAATCAAATCTTGAAATAGCCTTAAAAGGCTTTTTTTATTTTTTTACCAGATGCATTTAGAAAATTGTCAACAAAAGATGATTACAAAACTTATCTTTTTACAGTGCTTCAACAATTTCTGACCTTTTTGATAATTTACCAGGCAATGTATCGGCTATAAAATTCGTTTTTTTATTTTCCTTCTCTTTCGCCTCTTGTTTTGTTGCTGTCATTCAATCCTTAGCCGTGTTTTACTTATTTTTATGTTTATTATTATTATTATACTTCAATATTAATACTATTATTTTTAATTATATTATCATTTTTATTTATTCTTATCTTTATTATATTGTATTTTTATGGAAAAGGTCTACAATGTGTTTTTTACTGTTTTAGGACTTTGATTCGTTTATTATTATATTGATAACATATTTCTGAAGTTGCGTTATTGTTGCTATGGATTACGTTGAGCATTTCAGTTATTAATTGATCAGCAGGAACGTTTCATGGATCATTTGTGTATCTATATATGTGTGTGTGTGTCAATGTATTCATTTTCGGCATCGAGTGTGTGCGTGTGTCGGTCGGTGTAGGACTGTTATCATTGTAAGTAGAGTTATGTTTTGATTTATTTTTTCGAAAATGTGGAATAGTAATAATAAATATTTTGATAGAAATGTTGGGGTTTTTTGCTAATAGTTTCAATATCCAATTACGATATCCAATGGTTTAGTTATGAAATTGTTTGATATGATTGCCACATCTATTGGTGACATGCACCGAAATGAATCCGGATAATGTCGAGTGATATCAACGCTCGGATATTAATTGCGTTATTCTCGTATGATTAGATAGCGAGATTCATTATCAGACGAGTCATATATTCTATCCGATTAATTGTACACGTGTTTCTACATATTTGTTGTCAGTTTTTTTTTCATTTTGAACTTTGTGTTAAAGCACTGGTCTCTCATTTTCAGTTGTATTCAAATTTGCAAATGAGAATAAATCGATTTTGCACTGGCTACGTGGAATGAAATCGGAAATCGGTATATTTGATTCAAAAATAAATATTGATGACAAGATATAATGTCACAAAATGGGGAGAGCTCGGCTGTCTTATTTGCATTTTGTTACCAATATTGACTCTTGCATTAACCCATTTAGTTTTTGCATTCGATTAGAGGTTAATCAATAATTCACTTATTGTCTATTTTTAAATGTGCACTTATTAGCAAGGATTTTACTTGTCATAATGTAAAAGTTCATGTTTGAAAGTCAATTGGCTGACTGTGTTTCAAATTGATAACGAGTTTTGATCCAGTGAGTTATAGGCCTATTTTGGTGAGAAATAATAAATTAATAAAATTTACAAAAGTTGTTTATTATAACGGAATATTTTGGATTAATTCAATAAATATCTGGTTATATTATTTCACTATAGGTACGTGTTTATGCTGATTTGACAAATTTTTGTTGATATATTTTTCGTTCTAACAGCCTTCCAATATCTAAATGAACACATCACGCTTTTAGTTGTACATTCAATAATATTTATTAACCATAACCCGATACATGAATAATAATAAAATAAGTCAAAATGCATTTTATTAATCAAGGAGCATCGTCGAGCGCAAACAGAATATCTTGGCAACTGCACAGCAAGCGCAATTTCAATCTGATATCATTATTGATGCTGTCATGGGCCAAAAGTTTATATGCACCCAAACTACCGAGAATGGCAAACAACTGCGAGTAATTCAGTACTGGAACACCTGCAATTAAATGTTTAAAATAACTCATCATCCAATAAACGCCCAACTTTCAGCCTTGCACATATTATCCAACTGGATCACCACATCTTGCAATGTTGCTTCCTCGAATCCTTGGGCCTTAAATGTTGCCACGAGCGCCTTGAGGAACAATTTCTCATAGAAACTGCAACATTTTCTGATGGCGATGATGATAGGAGAGGAGTACATTTCCCTATCAACAATTGTCAAAGTATTGAAAACGAAACTATGCAATCCAGGAGGTTTTTACACAGCCACAGGATCAAGTGATACCCATCATTCATTCCCCCAGGTTTACACGGTTGCTAGTAAACTGTTATAAATGAACGTACTTAATGACAGCGTTGATACTGGCCAAATCGATCTTCTTGTCTTCTTTCTGCAGTACAACCGCCCGCCGACAAATGTCCAGCGCCCGCCTGGCATCTCCTGACATCGCGGCAACCTTACGGGCTACCAGCTCGATTGCTTTCGGCTTTAATATGACAGATCAATGGTGAACAAGCGTAGCAATTATCAGTAATCAATAATAACACAAAGTCCTTGATGGCTAATATAACAATAATTGCAACTCACATCAAATCGCAACTCCAGCTCCTGTGGAGTCATCCTAGCACCAACAATTTGCACCAGCTGCTGGGGCGAGTATGGCTCAAAGGCGAGCTTTGAAATGCCAAGCCGACTGGTAACCTTGTACTGGAGGATGCGGTGAGACAAGTCCATTGTGTTGGATATGGTGAGGAGGACCAGTCGACTGTTGCTTGATTTCAGCCACTGAAATATTTTGTATAGCACGTCTTGTTTCTTTTTGCAGAGCTGATCTATCTCGTCAATTACAATCAGAACGGGTGAGCGCATCCTCGCTCTAGCTCCAGTCGAGAATAGTTCGCGCTCCAAGGCCGCAACTGCCTTGTTTGCCGGGACCTTGCTGGTAAATAGGGCCTGGTAGATGCGCAGATAGACCTGTTGCGGCTCGCTTACGTGCATTGCATTGATGAAGACCTTGCGAAATGTCAAGCCGGTCTCCTCTAGACGGCTGATTGCCCCATCAACAGTGGCAGTTTTGCCAGTGCCAGGAACACCCGATATGAACATGCAGCTGCTCGTGGCCCGACTGAGGTTGTCATAGAGAAAATTGTAAATGTTCATGAACTCCTCCTCTCGGCAAGGAAAATTTTCAGGTATTGAGCCAACATGTAACCTATATTCTCATTAATTGGTCATGAATTATCAATGCGAATTCATGCTTTCCTCTGGTGACGGCTGACGGGTCTGTTAACTCCTCTAATCTGGACCGCGTCGGCACACTAATCGACTTTCTCGGCTTTAGATAGTTCTAAATGGAATCCGGTCAATTAGAATGAGAATTCCAGTGGTAAATACTTTGTTGCGTTTGAGGGCAGGCTTAGTTATATTGGTTGATCTTGAGATACGACTAGATAGTTCCAGAGAATCTGACGAACTAGGTATTGATATATTAATTCTAAACATTTTATTCATATTTATAAAATTTACACATTGGAATCAGATTCGCTCGACTCGATTGATTCACTAATGCATTCAGATGAATCTATACGACTTATTGAAAAGATTATTAACACTTAATATTTTTATACCGTCATCGTTATCATCATCACTGTAACACATATATTCCTCTTCATTGGTTGATTCTTTTGCAAATTAATAATAACAGAGCTTTAAATATTACCTGCTTGATCAACATGTTGATTAATTTTTATGTTCAATTGTGATTTTACACGCCTTATAATAGATTCAGACACCATAACTGTCTTACGTCTAGTAACCTTTGTTGATCTAACTAATTCATTGTCAAAAGACAAAGCGATTTTTAAATTAGCTTTATCTTTTGATTCACGAACTGATCTTTGCCGACTAGGGACCAATGGAGTTAAAACTAAAACTCATATAAATTAGTTAAAATTAAACTATAATTCTACAATTATGAATTTCATTTTTCATTTGAAAAAAATTTCAAGTTCAAATGAAGATTTAATCGAAAAAATTTAAAATGAATATTTAAACAAAAGTAAGCTAACAAAATATAAAATATCTGAAATCTATTAAACGTTGGGCTATAACTAAGCTCAATAAAAAAACACAGCGATAAAAAAAATCGATGAAAAAGATGACCATATAAATTGAACATCAAACAGAAATATAAAGAGATAGAAAACATTAAAAATATTAATAAAAACACTTAAATAACAAAAGTAAAAAATAATTGCAAAACGATGTTGGGCCAGGACACAAATTGGCCTTGAGAAATGTTTAAATGGATCGGTAACACACATGCAAATATAACATGCAAATTCAAAATTAAACCTATTGAAACATCAATTAAACCCTACCAAATACGAGAAAAAAGAGAATTAAATATAAAATAATAAACATAAAAATAAATTAAAATAATAACAAAATGCAACAAGATTCGCACGATACAAACACAAATATAACACGAAAACCCAACAAATTCGACAAAAATTGATAAATTAATAAAAGTTCATGAAAATGAAACTTAAATCAAAAAATTTGAATTAGAAATAATTCAATAAAAATTCTAAATGAAAAATTACTAAAATAAATTGAAAAATAATAAAATTAAAGATTAGAATACACTAGAAAATAACAAGGTCGAATTTTGTTTTACTACATCAAATTTAACACGCGAGGTTAGGGACAGAAAATAGGTATAAATACCGATTCATTTTCACATTAAAACTAACCATTTTAACCAAAAAACTATTTTTGAATCTTAGCATTTTAAAGTCAATTCTTTGAATTTTTAGGTGAGAAATAGTTTGATTTTTGGAGCTCTCTCTCCACGTCACTTCCTCGCAACCTCGATGGAGCTCTGCTTGGAAGTCGACGTGGAGGGAGATGCAATGTTATGAATTTTTATTTTTTATGGAATGGACCGTAGGGTAATTTATGTTTATTTGTTATATGTGGTGGGTTACAGGGTTTCGTTATTTGCTTATCCTCGTGGTTGTCCCGGTAACGCCATACAAAATGATGATGACCGCCACTTGGCACCCGTTGCTAGGCAACGTTGGTAATGTGTTCAAGTGGTGGATTGCCCGCAAAAAGTGAGTGTTATTGCTAATACTATAATTGCTCGGACAATCCTCGGGTTCACGAGCTGTCGATAGAAGACCTATGCTCGCTTTGCTCTGTCCCTTATGTGAAAGTGCGAGTTAAATTTAGACTGACTAGTGTAGATGGTTTCGAGTCTAGCTCCCACTATGACTGGACACTCGGGTTTAGGTTAATCATGAATACAGATTTATTTAATGAAACAGAATGACATGCATAATAGCTATCAGTTAATTCGATTGACTCGACGATTGCGCGACTCGGCGTCGGGCACGTTCCTTACTTCCCAGCCGGCGGATGGTTTGTTGAATGGCTGTCGACTTCGAGATTGGTGCGACGCCATCAAGGGCACGTTGACTCGGTAGTTGGGAAGGGGCGAAGATGAGCAGATACGTTACCGCTTCCCCTTCCCGACAGGCTGCTAGGGCAACTTCTAAGCCCCTAATCTGTGTGCGAAGACTCTGATTGAGCTGGCGCTCCTCCGCCCAGCCCTTTTGAGCTGCAGTGAGTCGGAGATAGAGTGTCTTCGTCCCTTTGGGGTCGGACCAGGTCGCTTTGACCTGCTGCACCTCGCGAGTTAATTGCAGTATCTGACTGAGTAGCTCCGCGTTTGTCTGCCTAGCGCGGTCTAGTTCGCTTTGCATCAATTTTAGAACCGACATTGCTATAAAGAAAACATTCAGATTAACTTTATGAGTTTAATGAGGAAAATTCTAATTGTTACAAACATAGTTATGAAGAGGAAATCTGTTTATAAAATTAAGACGAACAAATCATGGCAATTTTGATATTGACAACATCACTAAAACAAATTGTTATTAATGTCTTTGTCCGGAGATTCAGGACTCCTCAAAAAACTTCTTGACTCCTTCTTCCGGAGAATAGCCGGGAATGATGGGCACTGGACGTCGAGTGTTGCGGGCCGGTCGAGTCGGGTAGGTCTCCGCAATGCGCCCGACGAGGATGTCCTCTTCAACGTTGGCGAGGTACATCCTTGCCTTTACTACATTCAAATCAACCTGTTCCTGAATCTTCTCCCACTGCGCAAGAAGGCTTCGCGCATGGTCGAGGATCTCCTCGGCAGGGTACTGTTCTTCATTTGGGTTGCGGGGGTCATTCCCTCGGCCTAGGATTTGCCATAGAGTTGGACAAGATCTTTTGGGACGTGGCTCCTCGAGAGTCATTGACGGGCGCGCTCGTTTCCAGGCTCGACGCCATTCATCGGCCTCTTGTGCTGATATCCATTCTGGGAGCATGAGTTATTCTGAAATGAGCGTAATAAAATGAAATCTCACAATAGTCTACAAGGCATATGGACGTTCATCAACAATCATAGACTCAGATAATCTTAAATCGCCGGTTAATTTCAGGGGTACATTGGTCAGTTAATTTAACGTCCGAGGAACCTGGTATCTGAACTGGAGCTATGAGATTTATGGCGAGGTGATGTATGAATTTGTGTTTGGGCGATTTCTATGATTTCTCCACGTTGATGAAAGGTTATAGAATCAGAATATACAATATACATAAGAGATTCCTAATTAGTCTGACCTTGTTAGGTTTGGGTTGAACCATGTATAATTCACCTAGCAAAAGAAATCTTCCTACACGGCCTAGCTATGTTAGATCGAGATCGTTCATTCTTTAAAATGTCATCGTTTCGGGTGAGAATCTACCTGCGTTTATCATACAATGGGTCTTAATTCCTGATAGGTATCGATCTGTATTCGACTCTCTCTAATGTATGATTTTAATTATCTATCAAATTGAAATGATTATTTGCGCATTTCAACCCTTTGCGAGTTTCTCGTGATCGTTCAATGTCGAACCGGATGTTCGGACATGACATCACCATCGACATTCGGAGTGATTTTGAACCTGTCTATTCCTACGCTGTTGCGACGTCCGTTCGCACTTTGTACCGGTGTAGTCGATTTTAACTGGTTTATTATTAATCACAATTCAAGTTTATTAATTTGTTATTAAAATTTAAACCATCTATCTTTTCAGAAGTTGAAATTGGAATTATCGTAGGTATCTGTTCGAATTGGGTCTAGTTTTGGACATTTACGTTTTTTACTGGATGGTCCTTATATTATTAGGAGTCGGTGCAGTTGTATCATGGGTTCATTGTTTGCTTTATGGGGTTAGCTAATTTGATTTTACATATTGATCAGTTTATTATTCTAGGTCTAAGGAGCTATAGCGTTTGGGGAGTTACTTGTGGCAATTATTTGGATGTGATTGCTCATTTGCTGTTTTGATTTCGCACTTATATGAATTCTAATCGTGTCATGAAGGTTAATCAGTGGAAATCCATATCGGCAGTTATTTCTGAGATGAGGTCAAAGAAAATTAAAGACAAGTGAAATATTATGTTAGCCGGTTGATTTATTGTTAAGGGCCGGTAATCTCTTTGGTTTCGATGCAATAAATTCTTCTCCGTTTTATTAGTGTTTTATATTTTCCAATTTTTATTGAATTATTTAGGCCAATCAAATTTCGTTCTGGAGTTAATCAATTTCTTGGGTTTTATGCTGAACGTCTCTTATTTATGTGAGAGGTTGAAAAGGTATTACTGCTAATTCAATTGATAAACGCATTCTGGTTTGAGATTTAATCCGGGGTATCAACTTGTTTTACCTATCGAATCATTTTAATCCTTTGCCCTTAAGTGGTTGCATTTTTTTTCTAACAAATTACTGTAATTTGACTTTAATCGTAGCTTCATCCTACTTTCCCAACACATTTCTCTAGTTTGATTAGTGGATCACTTTATTATTAAGTGAAGAATTACCTAGTTTTAACCAACGGTTATTGAATTAATTTAATAACTAAATCACTCCGCTTTCACTTGCTAGATACCTTACATATTATAATAGAGTTCCTTATCATTAATCTATCTCAATCGATAATAAGCTACGTTACTTTAATAAGTGATTTTAATTTTTAAATTACTAACTCCGAGTTTTACTTCCGTTTACCCAAGAATTACGTGATTCTAATCAAAACTTATTTTATTGTTACACAAGTTACTTAAATCTTTATCAATGAGTTAATTTATCCCACGAATCCTTTTAAATTTGCTCGATAATTATTTTAGTTAATCTGAATTAATCAAGGAGACATTTATTATTGTTCGATAATCATTTAAACCGATGGATTAATTTAACTCAATGAACTACTTGTGATTTTTTGGTACTTTATTTCTAGATATAAATTCGATTTAGTGTTTTAATAATTAATTTATTTCTAAATATTATCTATTTTAATTATGCCAACGATTTCAAATTTATTCCCGTGCCCTTTCCCTTTAATAGATCTTAGGCGCATTTTATGTTTATGTTATATTTACAGAGTGCCCACTGGACTACTCGGTGTGATGATTTTGAGCCGTATGTGATACAAATTTAGGTCGATTTTACAGAAATGAGAAACGAGGAAGGAGCCAGAGACTTCTTCCTTATTTCTCTTTTCAGCTATAGGGATAAATATTGACGTTACGACCGCTGCGTTGCGCACGCTGAGTCCTCACGGGTACATATCATTGGCGGTTTTCCACGCACTTACATGCATCTGTACTATGTAGATTTTGCTTTCTTGCGTTATGTGTCGGCTGTGGGCCGGAAAAATTTCGACAGTTTAATTCAATTTATGAGAATATATAAAGCAATTTATGTATATCAATAATATTTATTAATTATAACAAAAATAACATAATTACCCTTCATAACCATTCCAAAAAAAATTGCATACAATAGCATAAAATAACATAAATGCCTCTCTCCCCACGTCGACGACCAAGCAGAGCTCTACCGAGATGCAATGGAGGTGACGTGGAAAGAGGGTTCCAACATAAATATTTCTCACCTAAAAAATTGAATTTCACAGATACTTTGAAAAATGGTTTTAAAACAGTTTTTATGGTTCTAAAATTGGTTTTCAAAAATGGTTTGTTTCGAAAAATGGTTAAATTTAATGTGAAAATGGATCAGTATATATACCTATTTTCCTTGCATGTTAAATTTGATGCAGTAAAACAACATTCGACCTTGTTATTTTCTAGCAAATTCTATTCTTTAATTTTATTATTTCTTGATTTATTTTTATAATTTTTTATTTAGAATTTTTGTTGAATTATTACTAATTCAAATTTTCCGATTTAATTTTCATTTTAATGAACTTTTATTAATTTTCTAATTTTGTCGAATTTGTTGTGTTTTCTTGTTATGTTTGTGTAGGTATCGTGCGAATCTTGGTGCGTTTTGTATTTATTTTAATTTATTTTTATGTTTATTATTTTATTTTTAATTCCCTTTTTTCTCATATTTTATAGGGTTTAATTGGTGTTTACAGGTTTATTTAAATCTGCATGTTATGTTTGCATGTGTGTTACTGATCCATTAAAACATTTCTCAAGGCCGTTTACGTTCTGGCCCAACATATGCCTTAATAAATATTTATAATATTCATAAATTGTTTTTATACAATTAAATAAAATTATTTTTGTCGAAATTTTTCCGGCCCACAGCCAACACATATTGCAAGTTAGTAAAATACATACAGTGCAGATTCGTGTAAGCGCGTGGAAAATCGCCAATGATATGTACCCGTGAAGACCCATCGTGCGAAACGCAGGGGTCGTAACGTCAATATTATTATTATGTAATTTGCCTACTATAACTGCTTTTAAAATATTCAGCTTTAAAAATTACCCTTATGTAACTTAACTGTTGACTCTCTATTTAATTTTAAAAAATTCTTACCATACTTTACTCTAGGCACCTTAGATTACTTTAAGAACCTTAATTTACTTAAATTTATTCTAACGTACTTTAAATTACTCGGATGTACTTTATTTACTTTATGAACCATAATTTACTTAAATGTACCCCAATGTACTTAAATTGACTTTCAACCCTTTAATTTACCTTAATGTACTCTAATGTATCTTAATTTACTAGAGGAACCTTAATTTACTCTAATATACTTAAATGTATTCTAATGTACTTTAATTTACTGTAATTTATCTCAATTTACTTTAATATACTCTAATGTATCTTAATTTACTTTAGACCCTTTAATTTACATTAATTTACTTTAATATACTCTAATGTATTCTAATGTACTTTAATTTATCTTAATTTACTTTAGGTATTTTAAATTATTTTTATCTAGAGCCTAAATTTGCCTATGAAAATTGTGTGAACAAATATTTCAAGTGTTTTTTTAACAAGCCTATAAAATACCCCTGTCAATTTTTTTATCAGTAGGTGTTTCAAGCCATTTTTATTTTATGCCTATATTTACCTATAGAAAGTATTGAGACCAAATATTGCATTGTATTTTATTACGAGTTAAAAATACCCCTGACTATAGTGTGTTCATCTTAGGCGATTTAAGCCAATTTTAATTTTATGCTTTTTTTATCGTTAGGCGATTCAAGCCAATTTATTTTAGTCTTTTTCAAAAATACCCTTTGACTATAGTGTGATTAAAAAAAAATTTTGTGAATGAAAATACCCTCTCTGACCATCTTAGGCGATTTGAGCCAATTTTAATTTTATGCTTTTTTTATCGTTAGGCGATTCAAGCCAATTTATTTTAGTCTTTTTCAAAAATACCCATTGACTATAGTGTGATTAAAAAACAAATTTATTCAAAAAAATATTTCAACTTTATTTCAAAAATTCGTCAAAATTTGAATTAAAAAAAAAATCGCGCCAAAAACTCGAAAAAAATTTCGAAAAAAAAATACACTTAAAAATTTGGAAAAAATTCGAAAAAAAATGCACACAAAAATTAATTAAAATACACACAAAATTAATTAAGTTGATTACATCATGATGTAATCAAGATAATCCGAAATTAATCTGTAAATAAACCCCCCCTTTCACCTATTTTATTATGCAATTTTTTATGTTCCAGATAGCTCCTAACTACCTACTCTGGTGATACAAATAACAGGAATAATAATAACAATCATGACAATGATGGTAATGGGTAGTAACAATAACAAGGAAAAATTGACAGCAAACATAGAATAATAATAAGAACAATACAAATAATGTTACTTGTAGGGCTAATAATGATAATATTAGTATAGTAACAGTATTAGTAATAATAATAACGATAATATACAATATTGATAGCAATAATGACAACAATAATAATAGTGATAATACCAATAACCATGAAAATTACCGATATTCCAAAAAACAAACTATATTAACAACGGACCAAGCACTTATCAAGAAACCATTTACAAAAGCTTTTGAACCAAAATATGATAGTCCATATAAACTATTGGAAATAAACAAAAACGTGGGGACATTATGGATAAATAACAAAAAAATCAGAATCAACGTCCGAAGATTAAAACCTTATCAAACCAACAATAAACCCACAACCACTAACCAAACACAAATCAAACTGTATAGAAACTATTCCAAATTACAAAATATAACAGAACAATTAAAACAGCACACACTAACAAACTGAAGTTGTACATATTTTTATATCGTTTTTTTATTTGATGTCGTTGTAAAACACAATAATAAATAACAAATCAGTAAAATATAACACAGAGGTACATTTGAGATGTAAATATGTTTCATTTTTATGTTTTTTTATCTGTTGTGTCAGAAAAAAATCAAAAATATAAAAAAACAAGTTTTATTTTTTATCTGCTAACCTCCTGTTTTAAAGGGAAATAGATTTGAAAATGATTAAAGAAATTATAATAATAATATTAGTTTTTAGTATTTTTAATATGACTAACTCGATTGTTGTAACCGTTCAAGGTAAAAATTCAACAAAATGTGTATGTCCTGATACAACAGTGTTGATGGATATTTTGTATATGATAGATAGGCCTAGATATTTGAAAACTCCAGTCAAAAGATTATCTGAAAAAATGAGTAATTTAGAAGTCCGACTTGAACTCACATATGAGACTTTTAAAAGAGCTCGGAACGAATTATATGATGATATTCTATATCTAAATAAGACCATTGGTATTATCAAAAACGAATTAAGAAAATCAATGTTAGAATTGAATGAAAATCGTAAACTTAATGAAAAAATTATGAATCAAGTTCAATATAGTATAAAAATTTTTTCTAATAAAACAACTGATCAGTTCAATCGTATAATGAAAGAAGTTCAACAACCGGTTAACAAATCGAAAGAAGTTAATGCTAACAGTGGCAACAAATCATCATTGTCATTTCCATTATATATTTTTACATATTTTCTTAATATTGGAACTTCTTAATGTTCATGCATGATTCTGATTTGTCCAATATAGCATAAATAAGCTTACACTTCCAAATATTTTTATAAAATGCCAGAAACTAAATTTTTTATAACTTTGTTGAATGAACTGGTTTCTAATAATAGAGAAGAAGATGATATCATTAAAAACATAAAATTCATGGTAAACCGTATCGAGAAAATCGTAGAAGACATCCATTTGATTATGAAAAAATTCTCAATTTGCCAACATTGGAGAGAAAGAAGACATTCCAATCAATATTTAGTTATATGTTTGATGAAAATAATAAATGGATGCGAATAATAGTAAGATTGATGTATATGAAACACGATATTAAAATCTGGATCCGACTATGAAAATTATTTCCAATGGTCTATAGAGGTATATTACTATTTATTATTCTTTTATTTTTATCATTATTGAGGTGATAGAAACAAAGATTGATCCATGGGTAGAAACAAACGGTGGATGGATAGCAATTATTCAAGTTGCCGCAGAAGCCAAACGTTCAGATATTTATATTGCAGATTGAAAATTTTTATTAAAGCTATTAACTGGAGCATCGGTTTTATATATATTTAATAAAGTTTATCATAAATTTTAATAAATATTTCTTTGTTATTATTAATAAAAAACTACATTTTTAAAGATTTATTGATTATTACATGTACATGCTTCATCACCACAATATTCTATCGTAATATTTTCTATAACATGGTCAACACAATTCTTAAATTCGTTAGGCTCAACTAAAATTGGGGTTTCTTCATCGTTAATAATTTCAGTATCATTAATAATTTCTTCATCATTAACAATTTCTTCATCATCATCACTCTGACATTCTGAATCACAACATGAATCTTCTTTACCCAATGCTTCAACTAGATTCAACATATCTCTAATTTTTACACCGGTTATTTCTTCGAGTTTATCAAACAAAAAGTTTATTAAATATTCTAAACGAAATTAATTAATTATTTTATATTTTATATTTTACCTTTTTCAGACATCATTTTTTAATCTATTTTAAAACTAATTATAATTTTGTTTATAGAATAACAAAGAAAACAAAACATTTATTAAACACTAAAATATACATTAAAATAATTGTGAAAGTCTAGCAGTAACAATTTTCCAGATTGGAAAAAGCGCATCATTTTGATCAGCTTTATATCCTTGGATTGTTATTGTTAAATACCAGTTTTCCTGTTCTTTGAAACTTATTTCTGTAAATGCATCATAATATCTGGTATATTCACTGGTGAAGAATGCATTTTCATTGCATTTTAAATTCGAATTAATCTTTTTGAAAACCGTATCAATATCCTTGATATCTATCATTGAGAGAGTCCCAGCGAGAGATTGAAATTGAGTTCTATTGAGTTTGACTGGATTTACCAATTGCATTTTGATAGGTTACTTTAAAAAATACATTTTATAATTGTGGAACATCTGAACTGGTTGGACACTGATAGCATTAATTTTCTTGGTCATATTTGATTTATGATATTTATAAAGTGGTGACGAGCTTTTATGCCCTTGATAGATACTGATTAACCAATCAGAAACATGCATGTACGTATTTCTATTATTATTATTATTGTGTTTAATTAATATTTAATTAATGTTAACAAAGCCAGTGCATGATAAGTGCATGATTTACAAAGACAGTGCATGATCATCACATGATATACAAAGCCAGTTCATGATAAGTGTGTGATTAGTAACAAGCATACACACTCTAGACTGTATGTGATTTACAAAGAAAACATATACATACTTTTGTTTGTATGTGATTTACAAAGAACTGTTGGGCCAGAACACAAACGGCCTTGTAAATGTTTAAATGAATCGGTAACACACATGCAAATATAACATGCAGATTTAAACTCAAACCTATTAAAACACCAATTAACCCTATCAAAATGCGAGGAAGAAAACAATTAAATATAAAATTACAAACACAAAAATAAATTAAAATAATAACAAAGCGCAACAAGATCCGCACAAAAAAAATATAAACATAACACGAAAACCGAACGATTTTGACCAAAATTTGACAATTTATAAAAATACGAGATTTCATGAAAATGAAATAAAAATGAAATAATTTAAATTAGAAATAATTCAATTAAAAATCTAAAGAAAAATTGTCAAATAAAATCTCAAAATAATAAAATTAAAGATTAGAATATACCAGAAAATTCCAAGGTCAAAATTTTGTTTTACTAAATCAAAAAGAACACGCAAGGTTAGGGTCGTACAATAGGTATATATACTGATTCATTTTTACACAATTTTAATCAGTTTTTCAAAACTTGAAATCGTTTTAACTAGTCTTAAACCCATTTTTGAATATTCGATGTAAGTGAGAGTTTTATTTGAAAACTCTCTGCACGTCGCATCCTCGCAAATCTCAATGGAGCTCTGCTTGGGTGTCGGCGTGGGGAGAGCAATGTTTTTATGATATTTTTATGGAATGTGTCGGGTAAATTATATTTTTATTTTAATAAATATTTAAATAGCATAAACTTGTTTTTATATTGTCGAAATCTTTCTGGCCCACAGCCAAAACACACTACAAGTCATTAAAATCCAACATATTATTCGAATTCGTGTAAGTGCGTAGACTATCGCCAATGATTCGTGCCCGTGAAGGCTCCGGCGTGCGGAACGTCAATATTATTCCGTATAGGGGAAGAGAGGGATAAGGAAGTGGTCCTTTGGCTATTTCCTCGTCTCTCAATTTCTGTAAACTCGACTTAAAATGATATTCACACACGGCTCAAAATCACCACACGAGTAGTCCAGTGGGCACTCATTAACTATAATATGAACACAATGCGCTTAAGGTCAACCAAGGGAAAGGTAACGGGGAAATATAAAATGAAATCGTTGTCATGAATTAAAATCAACTATAGATCCAAACTATTACTATGAATTTAATATAACCGTAAATTTCAAGCTATTGATATGAGTTTAAAGTAATCATAAATATTGAGCGGTTGCCATGGACTTTTAATAATTAATAAATTTAAGTTAGGGTCACGGATTTAAATAAATTATAGATTCAAGTAGTCGTTATAAACTCAACAGGTATATTCTTAAGTAAAATGAAATACAAAATTTTAAGTTTTAAAATAACCGTTAGGAACCTTTGATATTGTAAGATTTTAATTCGGTATAGATAGTCAAAATTGCTCAAATTAATTCCCGCAACAGTTATAAATTACTAATGTCATATTGAGAGTCAACCTTTCCATCTAATTAAATGAAGGTTGCGGCGAGTAATTCAACAATTTAATGTTCTAGTAAGATTCGACCAAAATTATTTGGGAATACGAAAAATTAGCGTAATTACTGTAACCCAAGAGCGAATAGGGTGACTCAATAAAAATCCAGATTAGGAAAATTTAGAATAGGTAAAGTTAAAACTTGCCTAATTAATTTTTATTTAATGGCTTTTCAAATGTAAATTAAAATCAACTTACAAAAACACACGATTTTCCAATACGAACTCCGAATAACATTGATAAACTGATGTATTAGGAAATGCGACTCCAGAAAATTCTGAATTGAAAAGAAAATTTCCCAATAATTTAAATAATTATAAAATGAGGAAAAAGAAAACATGCAAATTGATTCACTATAATCATAACAGACGAATGCTACATAGGGAAGCCTAATTAGGTAATCACAAGAAATACCCTAAAATATCACAATCGGTATGAGCAAATAATCCATAAGCCAGATTAGCAAAAACCATTAGATAATTCCAATCAGGAGGCAGCGGCATCATCCGGTTGAATCTGAGGGTCGAGTAGGCAGAGTGAGCTTTAGGTCTATAATAAGTGAATAATTGAATTTTCCAACCATATTTTCCGGTAAAACATGTCCATACAACCACGACTTACTGAAAGTTAACCTGTAAACCTAATTAACTGGAAACTAACAAAAACCTTACTGTCTGGAATATTGAATCCATGGCAAAACTGAAATGTGTCTGTAAAGAAAAGTCGATATTAAGCATCAACACACAGGGCAGAAATCTAATTAGTCAACCGCAGCTAGCGCGCATGCCGTCTTATCACGCACCTAAGAATAGTGCAGACCATGACATTTTGGAAAAATCAATAAGTCGTTCCACGCACACGACACCAGTACTGCATTGGGGGATAGTAATAAATGTGAACGGTACATCGCACACATACACAGCATACGCTCACCAACCGGCAGCTTCCATAAAGTAATGCCAACGATTCCGATCGATCATAAAATTTTGGACAATTTTTTCGAGGAATGAACCAACAACAGGACTTCAATAATGGGAACGCCACGACCAGGACGTCAAGCGAGGGAACGACGCGAACTCCAAATCCACAGATTGGGGGTAAAATTTTATTACGTGAAATTTTGAATT
The DNA here is from genome assembly GCA_022537955.1 of Schmidtea mediterranea. Lineage (NCBI taxonomy): Eukaryota > Metazoa > Platyhelminthes > Tricladida > Dugesiidae > Schmidtea > Schmidtea mediterranea. The sequence goes on from CM039679.1 coordinate 107,743,048, forward strand.
TTTGATCATAAACTCCGAATAACCACCTGCTAATAATTATATAAAGAATTATAAATTTTAACAATTAATTTTAATAATTTCCAAAAGATGTAAATTTTTAATAATTAAATTTTTAACGATGAATTTCGATTATCTACGCTTAATAGAATAACTATATTAGGAAATTTTAATTCTTGGAAATTAATTTTAATAATGATAGGGATGAATATTTTCAATTACGACGTAAAATATTCCAATTCACCTTAGGTAGGCCTCGACAATACCGAATTATACAGAAACCAACTTTAACATGAATGAAGTACGGCGATTTGAAAAAGTTAGTCTTTGTCCAACAGGTTTAGATATTGAAAATAGGAAAAGTTTAATCAACATTAATAATACAAATCTAAAATATGCAAATTGAAAGCCGTTTTTTCCACTTTTCTTACATTTTCTTCAGTGATTGTTCGCATAGGCACCCATTTTCCTTTGGAATATTTTTTTAACTCTCTTGCATTTGTATTTGGGCACCATGGAGATATTTCGATGTTATACAGGATATCTGGGGTTAATATTCACCGTCAATATTTTATTCATACCTTATTTTAATGCGTTTAAAAATAAGGATAATAATTTGTTCACGTTAGGTTATTTTATAATGATTTCATATTCATTTCATAATTAATTAACATTATTTTAAAGTTTTAGAATTTTTGCTATTTATGGTTGCTAGGTGGCCGAATGTGTTTAAATTTATTAACAGTAAATTAAAATTATTCTTTTTATTTAACAAAACATTGAAAGTGAAACGTTAAATTTTATGATAAGTGCGTTTGTTTATTTTTATTTATTAATATCGCGTAGGAAATTTTTATTAGATAATTGTCGGCCAATATAACAAAATAAATGTAATTTATGGGGTATGGTTTTGTCACACGTAGGTAATCTGAATCATAACATTATGAGGTTCTATTTGCGTTTACATATAGAGACTGTTATTAATAGGAAGTCAGACCTACACTAGGAATTTAAAAATTTTTCTTAAGAAGAACGACAATGATTTTCGATACCATTTTTAAGGACTATAATAGGAATTTTGATGTTTCTTAGTAATTAATTTCCTAAGAATAATGACAAACCTTGTGATCACGATCTTGTTCAGGAGTATCCGGAGCCATTGTTCGTGTCTCCACGTAGGTTGCTGATCAATGGCGACAAGACTGGCGGAACAAGTACAGCACTGTGCCCCAACCGAGAGAGCCCCAATGGAATACCTTACAACCATTAGAAGATAATGAGAGACCATTTGTGTCGGGCAGACGAAAAAGTGGTCCGAGTCCGGCCCAGGAAATACATGATCAGGCCCGGTTTCTCCTCTCTCGGCTCGAGGATCATCAGCGCCAAGTCAATCTCCAAATAGCCAGGGCCAGGCTATACCTTTCAAATGTGGAAGAGGACATAGCGGCTTGCAGAATTGCGGATACCGATGGATACACACCGCCGCACAGCCCCACTCGTGATCATGCTGATGGGCGAATGGAAACTTATGTCGTCGCTCCTCCAATGATCCGTGCCAGCCGTACCCGGAACACAAAACGACCGGTTTTTGTGTATCGTGAGCACTCTCACGCTCAGCCGGTCCCTGACGAAGGTGTTGAGAGGCACCATCCAGGTCCTCAATTCAGTGAATGATTCGACCACGGATTTACAATAACATTAGTGTGATTAGTTTTAAAGTTAAATAAATAATTAGTTACTTTACACGAGTTTTTATTTGTTTGGTTAACCCTATAAAAATTTGTATGATTAATTAAATAACTCAAGATTAGTAGACTAAAATTGATAGCATTAATTACAGAGATGGAACCCCTAAAGATTCTAAAGAAGGAATTGGAGCACGCGAGAACAATCATCAAAAATTTTTACGAAAAAATTATCCAGCTGTCCAGAGAAGTTCAGCAGACAAAAGCCACATGGGTGGAACCAAAGAAAGCCAAGCTGATTTATCAAAGGCTCACGGCAGCACAAAAGAGCTGGATGGAAGAGAGGCAATTGAACCAAAGCCTGAGGACCCAGATAAAGGGTTAGAAGTAGCACTGTCCGCCTACCAAGAGGGGACGGCAGTGACATATCCACTCGTCTTTGCCACTGCCCAACTAGCCTACCGAGAGACGGCAACGACTCCAAAAACTACCCCAACGGCAAGCGGCTATCGACCCGGACGTAAAGAGCGAGCCAAGCGCCGAGCCGCTCGAATATTAGATAACACGCAGCCGACTCATTAAAATGTATTGCTTCTTTCACAAGTTATGTAGTTGTACGTATCAAATGCATTGTTTTCTTTTTAAAATATATATTTTGTCGTTATTTAAACGTTATTTAAAGAATTTGATGGACACGAATGATAAAATTAACAACATAAGAGGACCTGATAATCAAAAGCGAGCACAAGTCTTCTATCGACAGCTCGTTGAACCCAAAGATCGTTCGGGCAATTACAGCATTATCAATAGCGCTCACTTTTTGCGGACGATCCACCCACTCGAACACAGTTCCAACGTTGCTTAGCAACGGGTGCCGAGTGGTAAGTGAAAGAATATTTATATGGAGTTACCTGGGTAACCATAACATAATTTTAAACAAACACCAACACCCAATAACCCACCAGAACACATACATCAAAATCTCTCACCTATATGTGTGTGTGTATTTCTATACTTATTAAGTGTTACATTATTATTGTTATTAATATGATTATTACCGTAATTTATTATTATTATTTTTAATATTATTATTATTTCGTTTATTATATAAAACATGACTAAATAAAATTATTATTAATAAAACTTGTTAGTACTAAAAACAAATCAAAAAACAAAACAAAGTCAAACTAAAAACAAAAAGATGTAACACAAAACATTTATTGTCTTAAAAGTTGAAGCTTACAAAAATTCCTTACGGATTTGACTAGGCACCATTCTACGTACCGTTGGTACCGAAAATTGCAACAGCTGCAATCCAGAATACATGGATATTCTGTTTCCATTTCCGTCTCCAATCTGTTTATTTTGTTGTCCCATAAAGCCTGATTGATCAGCTCCGAAATCCATATTCTCGTCTCATTAAATATGAGCTCGGGAATCATTGTTGCTGGCTTCTCCTTTATTATTTCAATGAGTTGAGGATAATAATACTATAATCTTCCAATTACCAGGGTTTCATATTCTTCTAAATAAAATATTAATAAAAAATTTACGTTTTCGAATGTTACTATTCATCGGTAAATCGTACATATTTTTCTTCAGTGTAGTATTTTCCATTTTAAAAATGAAATAAAATAAATAAGCAAGTTGTTTTAATCAATCATTAGCCAATCAGATGTCGACAAATCCAGTGATTTGATTTTGTATGTCTGTAACAATATTTTTGTACTCTAGATTTCGCAACCCTAATATGACTATTTTCCCACTGGCAAACACGTTAACACACATTGGGTTGTATTTTAAAAGCCTCAATGCAGGCTCGAACATACAAAGACGTTTTGTTGACATGTTGTATAGATTGATAGAATATCCCATATCTATGGTAACCGTAATTGACTGTATTTTAATATCCTTTATTCTATATTGTAATTTATTGATGCCTAAAGGTTTCTTGCATCCCATGATTCTGCATTTGACGGATTTGAAAAATAATATAGGATATTTTCCACTCCTATCAACAATTTGCTGTGGTTTACCATTTGGAAACGTCATTTTGGACACGTCGAAAGTTCCTTTATACTTGAAGGTCATTGAATGAGTCATAATAATTTTTCAAGGTCATTGATGAGTCATAATAAGTTTAAACAAAGACCATGACTCATAATATATATATTTTAAATTTATTTATTTTTATTTTATATACTTTAATTATTTGTTTTAATCAAGTCAATAACATTATTTATTTATTATAATTTTTTTATTTTATATACTTTAATTATTTTTTTATTAAAGTCAATAATATTATTTATTTATTAATTATATTATTATTAAATTATATTGTTTGTTTTAATCAAGTCAATTATTTTATAATTATATTATTATTAAATTGTTTGTTTTAATGAATTGAATTAAATAATTATTTATTATTTTATTTTCATTTAATTACTTATTTAATATTATTATTATTTTTTATTATTATTTTTATTATTATTTTTTTTTCATTATTATTATTATTATTATTACTATTGTTATTATTGTTATAATTATTATTTTTTATTCTATTATTATTATTATTATTATTATTATAATTATTATTGTTATTATTATTATGTTTTTTATTCTATTATTATTGTTATTATTTTATTTTTATTACTATTATTTTTATTCTAGAAGAATTTATGAATATTTTATGAAATCATGCAGAGTTGATTCTTAACTAATTCTAGGGAATGATTTCTGTGAATAATAAAAGGTCGTTTTTATTAAATTTTAGGTTAATAAATATATATTCTTTATTAATAATAAGAAATAATAATAATAATAATAGTCTACAGTAAGCATTGAAAACGATATTCATTTTATGTAATAATAATACTTATTTTATGTGATAATATTACTAATATTTTATGTAATAATAATAATAATAATAATAATAATAATAATAATAATAATAATAATAATAATAATAATAATCGTCTGCAGTGAAATATTTTGAAAACGATATTCATTTTATATTATAATAATAGTCTACAGTAAGCATGTAGCTATTCGCCTTATAATTTTATAATAATAATAATAATATTAGTTTGCAGTTACATGCAGCTATTAACCCTATAATTTGAAAATCCATATCTATATATAGGAAACATTTATTATTATACAGGTCTTTATGTTATAAACTTGCATAATAATGAATGATTCGCGAATGTTGCAATAATTATGCAAAACAAGTGTAAAGCCATGTCTAATACATTTGATTATATAAGAATTATCATTTATTATTATACAAGTCTTTATGTTATAGACTTGTATGTTAAATTATTGTATAATAAAAAAGATAATTTTATGAAATATTGTAAAATAATTATATTTTATTTTTTATACAAGTTATTTAATTTATTATTATTTTATCAGGTAAATTTTACCCAAAATATTGCATGATCTCAAAGAATCATCGTGAAATATGTCAGCAAAAAATGAAACAATACTATGTCCATAGATTTATTTGCATCAGGTTTTTTATTTGCCCTGTATGCAAAACATCCCAGCCCGAAAAATATAAAGCTTTTTACAAAGACCATTTAGATTCATTTTAAAAAAGGATCTGTTTCGTATCAGTAATAAAAATTATGTAAATACTATGAATATTATAAATAATAATAATATACGCCCAACAAAAATAACTAAAAATAAAAGACCTGCTGAACATAGGACATCTAAAATACCAAATAAAATGATAAAAATCGAAGTCATCAAAATCAGTGATGACGAATCAATTAATAATGTAGAGATTATAAATAATACAGATATTGTAAATAATGCAGATATTATAAATAATGCAGATATTGTAAATAATGTAGATATTATAAATAATGTAGATATTGATATTATAAATAATGTAGATATTATAAATAAATATTGATATTATAAATAATGTAGATATTGTAAATAATACTATTAATCAACTTGGTGGTTCATTAGAACCTATAATACAAATTAATTTAAACGGCGCAATTAAAACAATTAAATTTGATACAACAGAGGCGCGACTGATAAAAATAATGTTAACTGAGAGAATCAGTTCTAAATTAATTAATGAGATTGGAAAGATGGGGGTGATGTTAAAATTCAATTTGCTGTTTTAATACATTTTGAAAAAGATAGGGAAATCCGCGATAATTATTTTTCCAACTACGCAGAAAAATTTTCAGATAGTTTTTTATCTGAAGGAGTTAATAAACTCAATGAAAAAATAGAAAAGTTCACCCATATAGGCAGTGGATGGAGAGTAATCAATATTTTAGAAATAGATTTTATACTTACCAAATTTTCCCCAATTAGTCGTTTATCAGGTCATCGATATATTCAGACCTCTTCTGCTATTACATTTAAAAAAGCTATTATAAATGTTAAAAATACCGACGAAAAATGCTTCCTTTATAGTATTCTGACAATTCTTAAAAAAGATTTAATTTTAGAAAATTGGACTAGACCTGCAAAATACACCGAGTTTTTAAACGATTTAGTTTATGACGAAATTAATAAATATCCCCAAATTTGAAAAGAAAAATGGCAGTTTAAATTTAGCAATAAACGTCCTTTCTTATACTCCAACTGTGATAATTGTCGAGGTTCCTGATAGTTATGTCTTACATCACCTTCATTTAAGTATAATTCATCGTTCAAAGGTCACTGACGGAACACCTATTTATTTGCTTTCATTAGAGAAAAGTGATAGGAACCACTACAGCGCGGTGAGTGATCTCAATAAATTAATGAATTGTCATCAGAACCTCAATTGTCCAGTTCAAATTAGATGCAAATGGTGCCCACACTGCCTAAATGGTTTCAGGCTAGAAAATGCCTTTAATAAAAATGTAGCTCTATGCGCTAAAAATCAGACGGGTACAACCCTTTACACATTACCCGATAACAAAGATTTAAAATTTGAAAATTATTCTAAAACCATCACCCCTCCCTATGTAATTTATGCCGATTTCGAGTCGGTTTTACCACCTGATGTTAGACATCACCAAATTCATATGCCTAGTTCAGCAGGCCTTTTACTACTAACTAACTACACAAAAACACAGCAATATTTCGAATTTTATGGACCTGACTGCATTTCTTTATTTCTTAAAAAAGTAGAGAAAATTGCTGTCACAATTGTCCTACCTTATTATGATGTGGAAGGGAAAAAGTTGATAAGTTTTATGTCTTTCGCTGAACAAAGAGAATTTAAATAATGTCGAACTTTCTATCTTTGCAAGAAACCGATTGTAAATCCTACTAAAGACCATTGTCACTTTACAGGTAGAATATACAAGTTGCTTCCAATAGTGTTTCATAATTTGAAAGGTTACGATCTGCATCATATTTTAAAGCATGGTCTCAACGGTTTTCCTTCTTGGAATTTAGACATTATCCCTACCTCGACTGAAAAATTTATTTCTTTAATTGTACATATAAAAAATTTGGCTGTTAGATTTATAGATAGTATGCAATTTGTAAATTGCTCTTTATCTAAGGCTGTAAAAACACTTACTACACTACCTCTTACTACCTCTGCCTTTCCTGGTTCAATTATAGATTCTAAAGGTATATTTCCTTATGATTATGCCGCGTCTTTTGATGTTCTTGAAACTACTTATGAATTGCCTCCTAAATGGGAGGGTGTGACGGATGATGAGCATGCGACTGCTGAATTGGTTTGGATGCAACAAAACTGTGGTAATTTGCTAAGGTTGTGAATGTACAAAGATGTATAAAATTTATAGAAACCTATTTTTAAAAATTATATAGATAAAAATACTGACTTGCGAGCAAATGCAGTCAGCGAGATATAAAAAGATTTATTTAAATTATATAATAACAGCTTGTACGGTAAATCCGATTAAAACCTTAAGAAGCGAATGAATTTACGACTATGTAATTCACATGAAAAGTTAATTACATATTCGTAAAAACCGGCATTCAGAAGAACCATCGAAGTTGATGAGAATCTGTTTGCCGCGCATCTTAATATGGATTCAATATGTTTGGATAGGCCTAGTTACATCGGACAATCAGTACTAAATCTATCCAAACTACGGATGTATCAATTACAGTATATAGAGCTGCAAAAGTATAGAACTATTTATAACTGTGATATAAATTTAATTGCCGGTGATAAGGACAGCTTCTTTTTGGTGATAAAAAATTTAAAATTAGATAGTTTATTAAAAGCGATGATTTCGGATGACCTTTTAGATACATCTAATTATGACCCCTCTCATCCTTTATATTCAAGACGACTAGCATCGGTTATAGGAAAGTTTAAGGATGAGAGTAAGGGGGAATGGGTATAGTGAGTGGGTTTTCTTGCGCCCTAAATGTTATAGTTTATTGGGAAATAAGTCGACTATGAGGGCTAAGGGCGTAAAATTAGCAGGTACAAATATAAATCATCAATCATATTTAGATTGTTACAATGATAACGAGATTATATCTGTACCTCAGACTAGAATAGAGTCCTGGAATCATCAGCTTTTCACTTTTAAAAATAGTGAAATAGCGTTAAACAACTACGATGATAAGAGGGCATGGGTTGATAAAAATGTTAGTTTTGCCTATGGAAACTATAGAGCTTGATGCAATTAATAGTGCTACATAGTATTACAAGAACACAGCAATTTCAAGATATATTCAACGAAATTCTGGCTCCTGAATGATCATCAATTTATCAGATGAACGATCATGTGAATTTTGTATATTTTAGAAAAAATAAAATTGTACATTTACTTATTTTATTATGTTTTTGATTATTATTAGTTGCTTTTTATATAAAGGGTTATAAAACATGTAATATTTCTTTAGAAAAAAAATAGCATTTATTACATATACACAAAATGATACTCATCAATAATTATATCAAAACTTTCACACCTATTAGAGTTTTTAAAACACGATGAACAAATAATAATATGACCACATGGCAAATATAAAATATTGACTTTATTAATTAAACAACTTGAACATATAAGATATTGTTTTTTTGGTATTTCATCCAGTTTATCCTTGATTTTTATTTCGATTTTATCTGAATTACAAATGTAGGATTGAAAAACATCTCGATATTTGCGAAACCTGAAATCCATGCACATTCAAAATACATTAAGCATATTACTTTCTGTAGGATTTATGTTATTTAGAAATAATATGCAACTAGATAATTTCATTATTGACTTAGATTTATATATTTTGGTAGTAATAAATAATCATAGGTTTCTGTCAATATTCTATCGATTATTAAAAAGGTCTGATTCCATTTAATTATGAATTCCGGTATCTTAATTTAGAAGATTAATATAATTAATAATAATAATACTAATAATAATAATAATAAAAATAAAAAAATATTAATAGTTAAAACATTAAACATAAAAATAAGTAATGGAATAAAAAATTTAAATTTAAAAATATTAATAATTAAAACACTACTTATAAAATAAGTAGTAATTTGAAATTTAAAATTTTTAAAAATAATATGACCTTGAGAAATTTTGAATGACCTTGAAAAAATATGATGAGTCATCCAATGACCTTGAATGAGTCATGGTCGTTGTTTAAATGACCTTGAGAAAATTTTGATGAGTCATGGTATTTGTTTCAATGACCTTGAATGAGTCATTGTCTTTGTCTTAAATTTTTTTGTACTTTTAGACTTAGAAAAAAACGTTTTACTCCTCGGGGGTTGATCTAGCGGTGACACATCCCACTACTCTAAACAACTTACTATGGGAAAAGAAAATAATAAATAACAAATCAAAAAATAAATTGAAAATATGAATTATGAATTTGCAAAGATTATAAAGAAGAATCCAAAACCAAAACAAGAAATTGATAAAGACCGTTTTCCTACCAACAAACTATCCCTTACCATTAAAAACTATTGCCAATAATCTGGATTTATTTATTGTAACGAATCTACTAGTAACTCATCCAAAGAAAACAAAGAGATTTCCAAAGACCAAATTTTGCGATTATTTGTTAGAATTCTTATTGAATTTATTAAAGCGTTTATTGTTGTAGTTTATTATATTATTGTAAATTTACACACCAATATAACATTCATCCTAGACCGTCCCGACAGATATTTTTTACCAGAGACTCGACTGGGCTCTAACAAATTCCGAAAATATCTTTCGTGTAATAGAAAAAAACAACAAATAAGATATATACAAAATTCCCACACATTATCCATTAAAAATCGTAAACCATAAATAACATTAATAAATAATAGAACTGTATGGGTTAATATTTGAAAGAGGTAGCAAAAGAACGGGATCATAGTTACGTGGTTTCCACCGTGGGCGAACCAGGATGGCCCGTGCGCCGACCGTGGAAAGACAGGCCAAACAGTATGCCTAGCAAAACAAATAAGAGGGAGCCCGACTGAAATCGGGATCGGGAAGCACGACAGCATGCCGAGTATGTACTAGCCAAATCAAAAGAAGCCTAGAGGAAGGCAAAATGGAAAAAGTCGTTGGGCCGACGTAACCTAAACGAGGATAAACGAGGATAAAAATAAACCAGGCAAAGACCTTAATAAGCTATGAATATTAATGATGCCAATAAATAACGACTAAACTTAACGATATTAATTTGAACTATTTAAGTTATGGAGTCGGAAAAGGGTATGGGAGTTACGGTGCGATAATAACAATTTACACCAACAGCTCCTGCAAATGAGTCTGGAGATTCATCAGGTAAAAGCCACTTGGATGGATCCAAGCCGAGACAAAAAATTGTACCGACAGCTCTCTCAGCTGCATCAAAATTGGAAAAAAGAGAAGCAGAAAGTGCTAACCCAACACGTCAAAATTCTGGGGCTTGAAACAGAGCTCTCGGTGAGCCAAGAGAGACGAGCAGCTACGTACCTCTTGGTCTTCGCCCTAACACCAGTGGCTCGTAGTGAAGATCCACCCACAGCAACAATAAAGTACCCCGACAGGATCCGCACCGGATCGGGTAAAGCCGAACGAGAACGAAGGCGGTTGTTGCGGTCGGGAAAGTGAAGAATCGAAAGCCATGAAATTATAATTAAATGTTTTGAACTCTGTGTTGCTAACATTAAATAAAATTATTAGTTGGTTTAATTTCTCATATTGAAAGGAATGATATTCTAGTTTAAATCAAAATTGGGAGTAAACTTTGGCGACTTAGAGGTTGGGATAAAGAGATGTTTCAATTAAAGGAGGACCCAAGATCAAAGACGAGCACAAGTCTTCTATCGGCAACTCGCTGAACCCAAGTGAGTCCGGGCCAATGTAGTTTTGCAAGGAAGCACATCTTTGGAGGATTCAAAGCCCTTGTTACATTACCAACGTCGCTCAGCAACGGGTAGCAAGTGGTGGGTAAGATGAAATTTGTGTGTATGGGGTAAAAAGATCACGAAGCGCGAACCCAACAAATAATTCTGGTAATAAATTTATCCAAATTCTATGTTTTATACATCCAATTTTTCAATGTTCGTTTCAAATCGTTTTAATTGGAAATCAGAGTATAAATACTGGTTGTTGATTTCTTTCAAAGAAAAAAAGTATAGAAGGAATAGCCAAAAGAAAGAGTGGACTTCTCGGATTATTACAAGACTTAAGTATTTGAAGTTAAAGTTAACTCAGGTAGTTTATTTCATTTAGAAATACGTTAAAGGTTGTTGAGTTGAATCCAACTCAGGTTAAATATTTCAAAAATTCGAAACGTGGTACAAAACGTTTGACCGTTTTGACTCCACCTTGGAAGCCCCAAAATCAGTAAAAACTTGCTTGTCCCTCTTTCTTTATATAGAGCGATAGTTGTCCTACTAAGGAGCCAACTATTTTTCTTGCAGACTGGTAAAACAGTAGGAATCAGCGAATCCTGTTCTTGTTTTTTAAAACTGTTAAATTGTACACAAAACACTGTAAATCTGTATTGTAAAATAAATCCTTAGTAACACGAGTTTGTGCTTAGTGATATTTTATCCAACACTACCTACTCTAATAATTAATCTAATTAATTATTAATATCTATATAACTAATTTATATTTATCCTTGGAGTCAGATTTTGTGTTAAGATCATCCCCAATTTTTCGAATCTTAACATATATGCAGAATAAAAGATAGTTAATTCAAGAGACGAAATAATGAATTGATTGAATGTCTGCAAGATTATATCATCGTTTATATTAAAAGATAATTTTAGAAAAAAAATATTACTTAACTATTAAATCATATTTTTAAAAAAAAATAATCCCTCGATTAATTGATTATTAAATCAGATTTTTTTTGAAAATTAGTTTAAATTCTTTTTCCTAAAATAATATTATTAGTAAATCAAAGTTCTGTTTTTACAAACTTGCTTTTACATAAGCATTTCGAGGACGGAATTTTTTTTGAGGATGATAATGTTTAGGTTATAAAATTAATGATATTTTATAGATTAGCAATGTAGAATACCATCAAGTCAGTCAATACAAAAGTATAGAAAATTAATAAGTTATCAAATTTGAACGAGAAAAACGAGAGATATAGATTGAGCAATTGTGAAGATCACAATGGTAATGAATGATTCAGGAAATGTTTAGAAAGGGTAGAAAAGACAAGGAAAAGCTCAGAAACACAACTGGTAAATAATTAATTAATTAAAGAAAACCCGAATTTAGTAAACAGCAAGAAGATTAAACAAGAGGAAATTGAAAAAGCCATTATCATAACAGTAAAATAAATAACAAAGGCGAAAAATATATTATTACGAGAGAAGCTATGGGTAAATCGATTAATCATTCCTATGAGACTAAACACATGAAAGGAACCGCAAGTCCAAGGTTGTCAACAGTTGTGGATTGGGTTGATAATCAAAAGGATTATTACGACTATATAAGATGAGCCAAAATCAGAAACAGTTTGCATTTTTGCCTCAGGTAGGGACATAGAAACCGAGAATAGGATTTGAGGAATTAAATCAGTGATTAGAGGGGGTCAATAGAAGAATTAAAGGATCTTATTGGGTCAAATACTAATTGAATCGTGGATCAATAGTTCGAAGGTGATTATTGTTATAAAGTGCATAGAACCGAATAACCACAGCGGGATCTACCCGACAATAAGAACGACCAGTTTCATTACGTTAATTGAAATTTTGTGATTGATAGATTGTGAATACAAAATATACATTGGGTATTGTTTGTTTAACTGATTTTTTATAGAACACGTGGAATAAGTAACATCGACTATTATACAATACAAATGCTACAGATACTGAAATTAATGTTAGAATTAGATATAAATAAATAATTTTTTATTCGTGTAATTTATTTTTTCAAAATTAGGGTATGGAATTTTAAGATAATAATTTCCAATAATAATAATTTACTGAATTATCTTTTTTTATTTTTTAAATTTTAAAATCTGGGTTTTTAAGGATTGAATTATGAAAAGAAATAAAACTACATTAGTATCGAAATTACATTTGTAAGCCTGTGATATTTTGACGAGATTTCGTCAGAAATCTCGTCAAAGTTTTAATGGTTTGCAAATGCAATTTCTATACTCTCACATCAAATATGCCATTGAGGCACGATCCGAATTGAAGCCGTTAAGAGTTAACATTGAACTCTTGACAATAAATTTAATCTGTACTATGAATGTTAGGCGGAGATAAATCTTGAAAGCTACATGCGAGTAAATGATATTGGAACGGTAATTTTTAGAAATCAATTCCGAGAATTTTTGAATGTAAAGGAAAATCGATCCAAATAAAAGAGATAAAACCATACCAACAGCGATGGATGAGAGTATATGTATCAATGTCGTAATGTATAAAAGACGATTTAATGTTTTGAAATAAATACGAAAAATGCAGCCGAAAATCAAAATGAAACTCAATTGTAATTAAAAATTTATATGCCACTTATTTTGATCTATACCATCAACTTATCATAGATATATCTTTGATGTTTGTGATGGATATCACGGTTGCTGACCATCTAAAACCAAAAGAATAAGAATGATGAAAAAACCATCCACAGGAAATGATAGTTCAAAATGCGGGAATTAGAGTTGCTATGACCTTTCAACACTAAACTGCTAAGTGAATTTCTGCATATACACTGCAATCGTTTTCCTCTGAAATCGTAGTTAATAATTAAAATTAAATTCCACAAAATATATATTTAATAACATGATTATTCAAACAATCTTTATTTGTCCGATTATGTAAATAAATTTACGAAGCTTCGAGAATTCTTCTAATGAGCCATGATTCCAATTATACATTTCAACAAAAATTATATTTAAATTTTAATTCATACATTTTAAAGATTACATAAAATTTTAACAATCTTAAAATTACTTATTTTAATTAATTTTAAATTATTATAATCATATCTCACAATATATCCCTCTGGCTTAAAAATTGAATTACATTTAGGAATTCAATGAGTTCTACAGTCAATAAGCAGAAACGACTATGATGGTCTAAATTGCACCGCCATTTGACAAGTAAAGAACAATGGCGCAAGGTATTTTATCAGGTGATATCCCTATATCATTCATCAAAATATATAAACAGAGATATGTACATTGCTACCGAAATGATGGTAATCTGATGTATTGAACTGCTTTCATGGCATACAAAGCTGGACGTCTAAATGCGCATATATATACCTAGTTATTATAACTCAACGTAAATATGACGTACAAGCAGGAAACCAACCTCGTTTCACAACAAGACAATGCTACCATTCATGAAACGTGCACAATATAGATTGTTTTCCGGAGCACAATGTCAAGGTTTACCAGATTGTAATTCAATCGAAAATGTTTAGTCGTGTTTAAAAATATGCATTGACCGTGAGAGAATTAAATAGGCAATAATGCGACAGAGGATTCAACATGCATTAGAAAATACATAAAAACAGTAGCTAAAATCTATCTTTACCTGACCGGATGAAAAAAAATAGGACTGAATAATCACATTTGATAATAATCACAATTTATTCATTTCCAAAAAAAACTTTTTTTTATTTTACACTGATATGTTTCAACCCGCCATTACATTTCTGACAAATTAAGTTTTATTTTTTAAACAGTATTTAGCCCGTTAATTTAACTGATGGATTGAATTCTGAGAACTGATTGAGTATATTTTCACGTTTAAACACGTTTTCACTAGTTGTCTATCGTCTGTCACTGACTGTCAGTGACGTAAAAATTGCCTGTATCTCATTTATTTCATGATGATGATTGAAAATTATTTTATTAAGTGTTAATAAATGAGAATTACATCTTTTGCTTGTGAATTAATTAAAATTAATTAATTTAAGAGTCCATCATGTCCACAAATAAACCATCGAGTGCAGCTAACCGAAAAATACGATTGCAATTTAAACAAAATAAAAAGTCTGCAAAGGTATTTACGAAATATTTTCAAGTAGAGTACAAGCAAAGTGAAGAAATTGGTTGCTCTTCGTCAATAGTTGGTAGTAATTCTTTTTTGGACGAGAAACTGGAAGAAACGCCTGAAGAAAGTAGTCTCAAAACAACACCTCAGTCTCCTAGTTCTACCACTACTGGTGACGTTCAAATAAATATAAATGATCCTGCACTATGGCCAGTTTCCTTTAATTTGAAAATTTGTGATCACATAATTTATGTAGGAATTAATGTAGAATCTCACCTAAAAAATGTTGTTCAATTTCCACGAGATCATAACAATCGTTTTTCGAAATCATTATTGTACAGAAAATTAAATAACGGTGAATCTTATTTGCGAACCTAACTACTATATTTAGCAAGTTCTGATAAAGTGTTGTGTTTGTTGAAAGCTTTATTATTCAGATAAAACTAAATCATCATTGGCCACTGTTGGAATCAATAACCGGAAAAACATCATTCTAGACTGCACCCGTGATGTCAGACATACTTAACCAACTCTCTTTTACATTAAGATTTGTTGATATTTCAAGCGATGAGATAGAGATTAAAGAAAAATTTTTAACTTATCGAACTTTTGAAAAATCGACAGGACAATCTTTATTTCAAATTTTACAAAATTTGTTGGAAGATGTAAATTTAAATTTAATGAATTGTAGAGTGCAAGCATACGATAATGGTGCAAATATGAAGGGTAAAAATAAAGGCGTACTAGCTCGAGTTTGTGAACTAAATTCAAGAGCTTTTTTCATGCCTTGTGAATGTCATTCTCTAAATTTAGTTATAAGCGTTTGTGCAACATCTTGTACTAAGTTGATATCATTTTCCGGAATTGTCCAACGAATATATACACTGTTTTCAGCTTTAGTATCTAAATGGAACATACTGAAAGATCATGTATCCAATTTTACAGTTAAACCTCTTTGTGAAACTCGATGGGAAAGTCGAATTGAATATTTAAAACCAATACGGTACCAAATATTGGAAATTTACGATGCTTTAGTAACTTTGAGTGAAACAGACTCTTCTGATATTTCCATTAAACACGAAGCTTGTACATTATCTGAACAGATAAGTACTTTTTCTTTTTTGGTAATGCTTGTTACCTGGTATAATATTTTATATCGTGTAAATATTGTTAGCAAATCTATGTAATCTGCAGTCATGAATATAGCCTCAGTAGTTTCACTTATGAAATCATGTACAGAATGTGTGACAGAATATAGGGTAACTGGTTTTGAAAATGCTCTAGTGGATGCAAAAGAATTGGCTAAATCTTTGGAAGTTGAACCAATTTTTATCGAAAAAAGATTACGCCGTAAAAAACAAACGTTTGCTTATTACAATCTCACCTCTAAAAAACAATTTTAAGAACGTCTTTAATGTATTTTTAGATAATGCCATAGCATCTCTTTAAGAGCGATTTCAACAACTGAATTAATTTCACCAAACTTGGGGAATTTTATATAATCTGAAGACATTGATGGCGCAGAATTATTTGACGAATTGAAATCTGCATCCACCCTTTTGTCTAAAGATATTCTTCAAGCTCTAAATGTCTTGTATTTTATAAAATCCAATGGATTGCAAAATGTAGAATAATGCTTACCATACCAATTACTGTTGCATGTGGTGAGATAAGATTTAGAAAATTGAAGATAATAAAAAACTATTTACGATCTACTATTAGTGACGAACGATTGAATAACTTAGCGATATAATCCATCGAAAAGGAAATAGCAACACAATTAGACATAATCGAAATAATTAAGAACTTTGACGATTTAAAGGCTAGAAAAATTAACTTTAAGTATTGTATTAAGTTTAAAATTGGTTCCTGTTTAAGTTTATAAATAAATGATTTGTATTTGGACCTTAATTTCCTTAGTTAATTATTTCTCCCTTTAAAAGGCAAAACGGTGATATTTATTTTTACACAATAGATTTTATTAATAACTACCGAATTACTTATAAATAAACTGCATAATTTATAAAGGGCGAAATTTAAATCCTTGCTCGATGTGCTAGAATTCTTTGGGACTGCGTTGTGTCCTGGGACCGAAGTGAATCAACACAATCCAATTCCACCTACAGCATCGATAATTCCAGTGAATGACTTCCCTCTAAATTTGAGGCCCCCCATTTCTATTCCGATAAAGGATTTATTGTTATCACCAAAACAACAATTTGCGAAAATCTTGGGAAACGAAATATGCCAATCCAAAAAAATTAGTACCACGCCTTTAGGCTCTTGATCAAGCCACAAATCATATCTACTGGAGACCAAACAGTCATTGAAGCAGCGTGACGCTTTACGGGAAGATCAAATACACATAAACACGAAATCATCCTCAGTCCGGAGACTCTAAGCATCTTTTTGTGTGTGTCGTGGTGCTGACCACTGAATAATCACATTTGATAAGGCAATTGTAAAAATAAAAAAGTTTCTATTAAGGAAAATTGTTATTCATTTATTTATCATATTTTCATGTTACCAAAATGTTACTGTAGATATTTATGTAGTGAAATTTATCGAATTGAATGTTATTAAAATTGAGGATTTTATTTCCATATACTACTAAAAACTTTAATTCAATAAGCTTATTGAAAGCGAAATCATCTTAAATGAACTATAAAATTTTTAACGTGCTTAATTATTATTCTAATTACATTTCATCCTTTATCATTAGTAAGAAAACAATCGTTTATATTTTTTTATTAATCGAAGTTGAGTATACCTATCCTAACAACGGCATGAAGCTTGTAAAGAGTATATTTAATTTAATAAAATTTCTCTTTCCTCTTAATTTAATTAATCGTACTTTTATAATTTTATGCATTAGGGAGCATCCATTAAGGACGTTTCCTAAGGTGGAAGGGAGGGATGTCGAAAAGAACGAGAAAAATTTTTAATCAAAAACAAAGAATTTGAAGAACAAGAAAAGAAACACCAAGAATTATTTCAAAAAGAAATAAAAAAATATGGAATTTATTACAACAACACCAAACATGAAAAATAAACACACAACACTTTGTATTGAAAAAAAACCAGCAAAGATTAAAATGCCAAATTTTAAAACCAACAAAACTTTCTTTTATCAATGGTCAAAATTACTAAAACCACTAGATTTTGAATCGATAAATGACCCAATGAATGTTGTTAACTAAATAGAGGAAAAATTAAAACAAGAAAATTAAGAAAATTACAATTATGTTTTTAATGAATACAAAACCAAAATAAACAAGAAAAAGAATTTCATGATAAATTTTTCACATGCAATAAATCTTAGACATCAAATTCCATCAGCATATAGACTTTATATAAAAAGTAATTATCCTGAAATAATTGAATCTCGAGAATATTCATTTCAAGGTGAAAATGTTTTGAAAGATTTTAGAAAAACAATTAATAATCTTGAACATGAATTTCATGAAATTTTAAAAAATACCGAATTTGAATTAGACATGTCAGAAGAACAAGAATTAGAATTTCAACAAGCTGGCAAGTGTTGGTTGTGCAAAGAAAAATTTGCAGATGATACAAATTTAAATGATTCAAGTTCAGATAGTTCAAATGAGTCATCGGTCGACCGGAGCGTCAGCGACTGCCGCAAGCGGAAATCTTCAAGTTCAAGTTCAGAAAGTTCGAATGAATCAGATTCAAGTGAGTCAAGTTCAACAAATACAAATACAAAAATTCGAGATCATGATCATTTCATCGAGTTTAGCAATTACCGTGATGCGGCTCATAAATATTGTAATCTCAATTGTAAAAAACCAATAAAAATTCCAATTGTATTTCATAATCTTAGTGGTTATGACATTCACATGTTTATAAAATCATTAGCTGAAAAAGCAAAAAATAAATTTGAAATAATTGGAAAAACAAATGAAAATTACATAAGCTTAAATTATGGATGTTTTAAATTTATAGATTCACTACGATTTTTCGGTACAAGTTTAGATCAAGTTTGAAAATCTTTAGTTGGTGATGGATTTTAAAATAACAAATAAATTTTTAATCGAAAGTAAAATAGAACCAGAATATTATTTAACATGTAGACAAAAAAGAATTTATCCATATGATTATGCTGATTCATTTTAAAAGTACAAAGAAACAAATCTTCCAGAAATTGAAAAATTTCATTCAATTTTAAACCAATCAAACATAACCAACGAATAATATAATCGAGCACAAACAATGTACAAAATATTCAAATGTAAAAATTTGGGAGATTATACAGATTTATATTTAAAATTAGATGTATACATTTTAGCAGATTGTTTTGAAAAATTTCGAGAAATATCAACTTTAGAACCTTCTAGTTTTGTTTCTCTTCCTTCAATGGCTTGAAGTATTTTATTACACCAAATCAAAGAAAAATTAGAATTATTAACAGACATTGACATGTTTCTGTTAATAAAGAAAAATATTCGAGGTGGTATTTCTTCAAACATGGGATATAGAAAAATAACAACTAATAATATTCAACAATTTTTCAATTCCAAAGATCCAGATTCAAATGAACCATTTGTACAAATTAAAAATAATGAATTATCTGATGTACTTGAAAAAATTAATAATCCAACTCAAATAAAATATTTTGATGCAACTGCATTATATTCAGGAATAATGACTCAATATTTACCATTTTCAAATTTCAAGTGAGAAATAGTATCTGATGAACTTTTGGAGAAAATATTGTCAACTTCAAAAGATTCAAATATTGGATATTTTGTAGAAGTAGATTTTAAATATCCAAAAGAAATTCATGACAAGACAAAATATTTTCCATTTGCACCACACAAGAGAATAGTAAAATATTAAGAATGGTCACCATGGCAAAAATCAGGAAATTTACAACAAGATGATTCAAGTAAAAAATTAATATGTGATCAACATGATAAAATATACTATATTGTTCATTATAGAATTTTACAATTTTATATTCGACATGGAATGAAAATAAGAATTCATAGTATTATTTCTTTCAACCAAAAACCTTGGATGGAACCACACGTTAATGGAAATATTACCAATAGAAATATTGCAAAAAAGAACAAACAAGCTTTTCTTGATACAATTTATAAACTTTTAAATAATGCAGTTTTTGGTAAAACAATGGAAAATCAAGACAAGTATAGAACAATAAAATTATTTACAAAACATGATCTCGATTCATATTTAAAAACAATTTCAAAACCAACATTTAAAGGTGAACAAGTATTTTCAGAAAATCTTACAGCTGTTGAAATTGGAAATTATGAAAAAGTATACAACAAACCAATATATTTGGGATTTAGCATTTTGAATTGTCCAAATTGCAAATGTACGAAGCTTATTATGACGTATTACAACCATACTTTATGGATAGAATTTCTTTACATCAAATGGATACGGATTCTTTTTTTAGGTTTCAATCTCATGATGTTGACTAAGAAATAAAAGATGATCCTATATTAAGTCGTTATTTTAATGATTCTGGAAAATTATTTACCTACAAAGATGAAAGACCAAACAATATAACACCTGGCTTGAATTCTGATTAATGAATTCAATTCGATGAACTCGAGCTGGACATATTTTTCCCGAAGATCATTGAGCCAATATTTTCTAGATTCAAAGTTCTCAGTACAAGTCAATCAGACGTCAGCTATGGTCGAAATTTAATGTTCCTCCTCATACCTGATCATTCATATAGACTCTGCAACATCGTCGCACTCTGGATGATCAACATCACCTGTGATCCGCGTTGTCATTTGTATTTATTTAAATTTTGGAATCGGTGCATTTAATTGATCAGATAACTTTGCAATTAGTTTTAGTTAATCTTTGAATTTAGTTGCTTGTGAGTTATTGTTATTAATATTTATACTTTAGTTCGTTTGTTACTTTATGATTTATAATCGTCTCGATTACTATTACTCTTGATTTAACGACACGAATGTGGAGATTACTTATGCTCGGTTATTCAACCTAATGGTCAATGTTGGGGTATTTCAGGGTGGAATTTAGGGTTTGGTCGGGTTGTTTTGTATATTTTATTTAACTCCCACAAGGGTTATTAATAAAGTTTACGGATTAGTGGTTAGGTTATTTTAAGCAATATGATTTTCGCATGATTATTATGGTCCCAATGTACAAATTTCGATATAATTTTGAGTCAACGTCACTTAATTCGCCATTGTCGTAAAAGATTTTTATTTGTAACGTTAACTACTGGGTCTATTTCGTTATTTTCTCTTGGTGGAAAATTTAGCGTTAGTCAGATTTTAAATTGATTTTTAGTTTTACCCTATCAATGTAACTCCCTTTTTCCGTAAATTTATCTGTCTTGGCTTTCAGTAAGGTACTTTATTTTTTAACGTTGAACATATTTTAGTTTATTTTTATTTAATTGAGGACATGTCAACGACTTCGAATTTTTTCCCACACTCACTTCCTTATTTGACCTAAGGGTAGATATGTTAATATTACGATTTTACGAGTGCCCACCGGACTACTCGGTGTTTATGATTTTAAGTCGATTTAGAAAGATAATTTTAGGTTTATTTTATAGGAAAGAGGGTGATGAAGGAGCAGCCAAAAGACTACCCCTCACCTTCCCTTACTTCCCCTTTATAACAAACAGTATTGACGTTTGGGTTCCTGCGTTACGCACTCCGGAACCTTCACGAGCACAAGCTATTGGCGGATGAACCGCACTTACACAGCTTAAATTGTTGTGTATATTTTACTTCCTTGCGGTTGTGTATCGGCTGTGGGCCGGAAAAATTTCGACAGAAACATTGTGTTTGTTGAAACATTTATTCTGACCATAATTGGCATATTACAATTGGCTTCATAGCATAATTAGCATAATTGGTATCATCCTGGTCATTCGTTACTGTCATACGTAATAACATTTCCCAGCGCAGACGCCCAAACAGAGCTCACTTGAGGTTGTTTGTGTGCTACGTAGAGAAAGTTGCGAAATCGTCTACTTACAAAGTAAGATAACTGCTTTGTTTACTGGTTCTGTTTCGTTAAAAACGAGTCAAAATAACTAGTAGAATTTGTTTTGAGTGTTTGCGAGTTTTCGAGTTTTTAATTCAAAAAACTGATTAAAATTCTGTGAAAATGAATCGGTATATATACTTATTGTGTGACCCTAACCTTGTTTGTAAAATTTAATGCAGTAAAACAAAATTCGACCTTGAAGTTATTTGTCTAATCTAATTCTAATTTTTATTATTTCTTAATTTAATTTGACAGTTTGTTTCTTTTATTTTTTTATTAAATTATTTCCAATTAAATTATTTCATTTCATTTCTACTTTTCATGAAATCTTGTACTTTTAATTAAATTGTCAATTTTCGGTCAAATTTGCGTGGTTTCTTGTTATTTCTGTGTTTATTTCGTACGGATCTTGTTGCATCTTGTTATTATTTTAATATATTTTTATGTTTTCGATTTTATATTTTAATTATTTCTTTCTCATATTTCAAAGTGGTTATTTGATGTTTTATTGGTCTGATTTTAAATCTGCGTGTTATGTTTGCGTGCTATTCCCGATTCATTTAAACAAAACTCTGTTCTAGCCCAACAACTCTTTACCATTGTCAACATTTAATTTTTTGGGAATTCTATTTGAGGTTTCTTCAAATAAAAACTCGAATCCTTCTTTAATTGAATTTCCTGTTTTATTTTTTAGTGGTAAAGCCCAAAGATATCGAGTATACAAATCTACAACTATTAGAATATATCTATAATTTTTATTATTTTTAGGATTTACGATTTCAATTAAATCTGCTGACCAAATATCATCTTTATTGAAAATTTTTATTTTTAAATATTTTTTTTGGTTTTCTATATTCTTTGTGTAATTGTGTTGCTAATATTTCTAGATTTGTCGATTGGGGGTCTTCACCAGAGGTAGTCGCTAGCGCTCCGCCTAAAGCTATTTTTGCTTTCATTGCTGTTTTAACAAATCCTCTTTAAATTCTTTCTCCAAAATTGGATCTTTTATGTCGTTCAAATCTTTAATTAAATCAATATCGACTTTTTGTCGAGTTCGAATATCTTCATTTTTATAAGCAATGTCATGTTTTAATGCTGCAGCATCAACTCGATTAATTGGTTCTTTTCCAGGTTTTGGGTTTCTTTTTTCATCAAGTGGAATGTCTAACCTTGTTCCTGGAACTGTGAATGAATGTCCAATTAAATGTCTTTCACTTGGATATTTTTCAGTTGATAAAGGTTTTAATATTGAAATAACTTTTGAATTTTGAAAATCTCCTCCCGACCATTCTTGAAAGTTACCACCAGTTTTTATTTTATTATTGTGAATTTTTGTTCTTTCATGTTTTGCTTTTTGTGGTTTTGAAATTTCCTTGTTACAAAATTTACAAGTATATTTTTCTAATTTTATTTGCACAAAATGTCATAATTTTAAATATTATTTTTTAACCAATTATAATTTTAGAATGTTCAGAGTGGTAAACATTCTGGTAATGAATAATTTCCAAAATGGTCAATCGAAAATTTCGAATTTTCCAAAATTGTCAATCGAAAATTACAAAATGAAAATTTGCAAAATTGTACAATATATATTTTGTCAGTGGGAAATTATCAATATGCGAATCTTTCATTGAAAAAAATTTCAAATATTTCAAGTAGTGTTGATTTAGGGCAAATAACCTTCGCGTTACCAATTCAGTTTTTCTCATATTGTCATTTACTAGAATGGAAATTTACAGTAAAAAATTCACAATTTAGTTGAAGTTAGAAAACTAAAAGTTGTTCAATTACCAATTTGGCAGTTACATTTGGGGTACCCTGGTTTTAGGGTGGTCGGGATGGTTTGCCCCAAATTTTAAAGAAGAAATGCCTTATAATAGTGTGGTTGTTAATGAGAATGTTAAAATTGTCAGAGAAATTGTAAAATTCTTCAGATATTCTACAATAAGTAGTATTCTACAGGGAAAAATAATTTTAAAAATAGGACACGAACGTCAACTAATCCTGGACGTTAAAACACGTTGGAATTCAAAGATAAATATGGTTGAAAATTTTTTAGAACTTCGGGAATTTAAAGAAGCACTTGCTGATTTGAATGCAACCAACTTATTGGATAAGATAAATTTTAAATTTCTTGCCGAAATAAATGAAGCCCTGAAACCGATTAAGTTAACTATTGAGACACTCGGAAGGAAAGATGCTACGTTGCTTTCGGCAGATCTTACTATAAAATTCCTGAAAAATAAACTCAAGGAATCAAATACTCAAATTAGCTCTTCATTATTGGTTAATATTTCCAGGCGGGTTGATGAACGCATAAATATAAATCTGATGAATCTCATAAAATATTTGAAGGATAGAAATAATGATATATCAGAACAGGAGATAAATTTAGGAATAGATACAATGAAAAGACTATTTAAAGCTAATGCAACGTAAGCAGTAAATGAAAAGGATTCAAATATCCAAGTCGATGTTTTAATGAACCTGAACAACAACAAAGAATTACTATCGAGGAAGAAATGAACCAGATTTTAAAGAGTGGGAACCAATTGAGAAAACGGATTTTGACAAATTAAAACAAGAATTTACCCTGTATCAAAATACTGGCAAACTCACAGAAAATCTACAAAAATTGTTCAACGCTCTATGTTCAAATAAAACGACTTCAGTGGACTCTGAAAGAGCTTTTTCGGTTTCTGCCAATTTTTGAACCAAAATAAGGTCAAGACTGTCTGATAAATCTTTAAATTCGTTGTTTTTAAAATATTATTACTTACGACACAAAAAATAAATATATTTTTGTTTATTATCATTTGTAAAAAATTCATAGTTAGATCAAATATTATATAATAGCAGTTATTACTTTTCTAAAAAAATACTTTTAATAAAAATTTAACAAATTCGAACGGTTCGAGGAATTTCGAAATTTAATACTCGGATTCGACGAATATTGTTTTCCGAGTTTTCAGAAATTCTACATAGCCTTGAGCCAATAAGGTAACAAAATTAATAATAAATTATAACAGAACTAGTCTTAACGACGAAGGGATCCACGCGTTGTCCCTAGAAAATTTTTATCTTGACAGTGACAACTATGGTTTTAATAACCTTCAATTCGATGCTACTTGCAGTAATGCCCAGGAGTTGGTAGAGTTATAGGATGAAAAACTAGCAGCCAAACCGATTTTCTTTTCAATGGTAAGCTAGACATCCGAAGTAGTCGACGATGGGAACTGCTGGAGGAATATTGTATCCAACGGGATCAGTAAAGTAGCAACACGAGAGTGAATCCAAAAAAGAAATGTTGATTTCATATATTCAAGTGTTAGAATCAGTGGAGCGAAGAAATTCCAATAAAACCAATTGGGTGGAACGATCGATTAGAAATTATAGCAAACCACAGCAGCTGGTAACGCAAAAGAATGAACTAGTTGACAAAACAATAATTCAAGAAAGGAAAATATACATGTTAATAAATAAATTATACAAATAAAGGGAATTTAGAATAATTGACGAAATGTAAATTCAATACTAAATATCGTTATTTTCGTCGCCCATTTTTCGTTGTTTCTTTTTCCATCCCCTAAAAAAGCAAAACCATTTCCTTTTATATTAATCTAAATCAGGGATGGAAACCGACATTAATGCCGGCATATTCTGTAATTAGGATAACGTTAATGATTATTTTTAATGCGCTTCAGCCTAGCAACACGTACTATCATGAAATACAAAAAAAATATCATTCACATTATTATAATTACTGAATGTGGCCTACGATTGAAATGAAAGAAATTTCAGTGCAAAGGAAAATATATTATTAATTTTTAAAATCAAATCTATTGTTCATAAGCTTAAAATTTCTTATTTACTACTACGTTTATTTATGTAAATTATCATATTTATGTAATTGTAAATTGATACCAATTATAATTTATTTCATTATTTCAAATTACAAACATGATTAATTTATTATGTAATAATTTCATTTTCAAACTGCATAAACATAATAGCTGCAAACCTAATTAAAAAAACCTATCACCAATATATATTTTAAACACGGAGCTTAACATTTACCTATAGTTAACAGTATTGAAAAAGGGTAACACTATAATGAATATGACAAATATTTTTTAATTCGAATTGTTGGACGTAGAGGAGTTCCGAAACCTATAGTACGAATCGTCCCATCAATATGCCCTTCATTTTAAATCACTAGGGGTACTTATTCGATACGTCGCATGATTTTGATAACTATTGCACACCCGTGACCGGAACCACGTTGGAACTGTGTACAGAAGCTGAATGCCATTCGAGCAGGTGAGCGCCATTACTAGCACTACTCCTCGAAGGACCTTCGATTTTCCCCGATTGTTAGCTGCCGTTGGAAGGACTTACGCTTCTATTTATAACCCATATTAAATTCCCAATCTCTACCTAGTTTCGTTGAGGAAACCATGAAAAATAATTATGCCCAGTATATAATTGTAAGCGCTTCCAATCTCCATCGCCGCCAGTATTCCATTTTTCGAGTTATGAATAAGACGAAATATCATTTAACAACAACAGTTACAAACACAAGAAAAAATTTAAACAAAACAAAATATCAGGAGACATGATAAAAAAGGAAAATGTATTAATTAAGACATAACTTGAATTACACTATGGGACAACAAAACGAAAAAGAGATTGTTAGTAAAGTCGATACTCTAATCTTCTTCAGCGTCCAAATCTGTTGGAAGGCATCTTCTCTTTGGTGGGCGATACGGCGGGGGATCTCCTCGATAATCATCGTTCCTTTGCGAGGATGGCCCTGCGATTTCACCTCGGGGGCCGACATTGGGAACTTCGCCGGTGAGAATGGCGATTTCGTCAATTCCCAAGCCCAGAAGGTTCAGCGCCCGTACCACCTGAGGCGGTTCATTCTCCTCATCCACTAAGTTGATGTGGATCGATTCCGGGGGTGAGGAGAACATAACCCGCGGGGCATAGCAGATGTCCGGGTCGAGCTCCGGGGTCTCAAATTCTTGATACGGAGGTGGTAAATCGTCAATTTGGTACATCTCCGCTGTCGATCTTGTTGCTTGGAGTCGCGCCTCCTCCCGTCGTCGCTTGTTCCGGTTGGGTCGGTGGCGTGCCGAAGGAGCGGCGGAATTCGGCGGAGTTTCCGCCTGCATAGAGAATGGGAAAGACGGAGGATTGATAATTGATGTAGAGACGTTGGTTGCCGAAACGGGGAGATCCTTGATGTTGGGAAGGTGGTGGATCGGGATGATGCCGAGTTGTCCAGCTCGGACGTTCCCGGGGACATGAGCCTGAAGCTCCCCGTCCGAAAATGCTCGCCTAAGCGCTACTGATTGCTCGTGTATCAGCAGTCGCTGGCTGCGTGACTCGACGATTAATTCGTCACGCGCCTGGGTGAGTCTGAGGATTTTTTGCCTGAGCTCCCTGACGGTTTCTGGTGGAGCCCAGGTTCCTTTCACTCGTTCATACTTGGCCTGAAGTTCGCGGTGCTGGATCTTCAGATCTTCATATTTGTGCCGTATCGCCACGATCAATGGGGGCAGACGAGGAATCCTCGATGAATTTGCTAGTCCGTCGTTATTCTTCATGCTAAAAAGAGAAGAAGGAAATGAATGAAAGAAACAAAACAGACTTATGGGTTTCATTGAGAAGTGGGGCGTATTGGCGGCGAGTCGAGAAGGGACTTGTAGCGTTTTAAATGTTTCAGGAAAATGGTGTGATGGTTCGCAGGCTCTCTGTTTGGCCGAATCCCGCCCCAAGGTAAAATACGTGTAGTATCATTAGCGATCCCGTCTTTACTGCAAGTCACATTATAAGTCCTACTATTATTATTAGTTTTATTACCATTAGCGGAATTTGTGGTCATGTCTGCGGTTAATACTAATAAGTATCATTAATAATTCTCTATTAACATTGTTACTTTCAATACGGGATATTGGGAATTCGACTTTGTGACCGTTACCGAGTTTTAAATTTTTCCAGATGTGCTTATGAATTTCATTTAATTACCATTTAGTCTTTAATCATCATACCTAACGAAGGGTCGAGTCCCTCAAAATAAAACATGATGCGGTCACACTTATTCTATCATTACGGGGCCTTTAATAATTTGGTACTGATTAATTCAAGGTTTGACTGAGACATCTGGAGTTCAATTCGCCAAGCGGGGAATATGAAATTTTGCTATGTTTAATCATTAAGAAGGAAAATTGTAGTTACATTTTGATTTAACGAAAAGGTGAATTGTCGTTTGCGATCATGCCAAACCGCTTCAGGCGAGTGAACTTCTCATTATAATGTTCGCTTGGAAACACTTGGGAACTGAACCCGTCGATTTTGGTTGATTAGACTATTATAATTCTTTTTAGAATTTAATAAAAATTTATGGATGTTTAACTATAAGTAACGTATAAGAACTTACAATTTGTTCCCGATAGTTTCCTGTAGTAAAAGAGGTTAAATCCAAGCGTTTTCGTTAAACACAAATAACCGTTTAATTTAAAATTGTTCACTTATTGATTTTTGGATCTGCTTACTATAAGAAAATTTTGAAGCTATTATGGAGCCTGCTTGGACGTGTTATGATAGCGTTATTTTGTATACTTCTCCACTCGACCGTGAAGAAAATTTATAGATTTTATCTTCAACAAAAAGGGTTGGTTCATGGAGGCTTTTTGACGTAACTTAGATCATGGAATTTTATTGGTTTTTATTTACTTCATCTCACCCTCGTAACCATGTGGATTTCTATATCACCTATCGTATGTTCGTGGTGGATATCTTACTTATCAGTGATAATGGTTTTCTGAAGACATCAATTTATTCGAGGACTTTCCTATTTCCGTTCGGTGGTCGACGAAGATCCACGGGGCTGCTCTCGTATACTGTGAAACACCCATCGAAGATGTGGTAACTATTTGGTATTATTCGTTTTCTATGTTTTAAAATTTAAATAAATTATGCTAGCATTATTTTCTTTATATGTTTTCAAACAAAAAATTTCATAGGTCCTTGATTATAATTCAACTTAACCCTTACCCCTGCTACCCGTTAGCTACTTCTGAAAATTCTGTTCGAACACAAGAAAAATCCTCTCTGATCAGCACGTGATCCGGCCTAATTTCCCCCTAACTAGAGTCATCCGTACTTCCCGTCATTTTAAACGACTCGCTCCGGCCACATTTTCAGCAGCCGCCTCGAGTATACAACGGCGCCCTGCGTAGCGGTCCCGTGCACAAAGCCGGAACCGACTGCGAACTGCCGAGGGGTTCACGAGGCATGACCCACGAGCTCAACTAAGGGTTTTCACCCACTAGCCGGCACACGGTCGGTCCCATGAACCATCTATTGCCATACCATTGTTGGGCAAAAACTGATAAAAACCCTTTTTTTATTTTTGTTTAGCCAGCACGATAATTTAAAGAAAATTTAAAATTATGTGAAAACGGAAATTTAAGGAAAAATAAAATAAATAAAAATTTTGAGTCATAAAAATGTAAAAATTTAAATCAAAAAGAATAAAAATTTTATTAATTTTGGAATATTTGAGAAATTCCTTGTTTTACTGCATCAAAACACACACAAACAATCATGGTATAAAAGGCGATGCTAACTAAGCAAAATTTAATGCATTTTAGTCCTTTACTCATTTTACCAAACATTATTTTTAATCATTGCAACGAAGTAATTTTATTTTATTTATTTGTATATATGATATAACAATACTAAATGATTTTTATGATTTTTATTCTTCATTTATTTCATCTAAGCTTTAAAAGAAAGAATTTTTTTTGATCGAAGAATTCGACGTAATCGTTGAACTTCCATCATAAAAGAATTAAATCTTAAACAGCATATCGAAACCAAATTTAATCGACAGAATAGCTTTACATGCATTCAAGTTAATAAAATGAAAGTGTTTTATTTTCGTTACCCCGGATCGAACCGGTCGTTAGTGGGGGAAGCCGCGGTGCCGGTAGTAACCAGGCCTGCCCAGTATTCTCCCCTTCCTAAATCCTATCGCCCGACCCTCGAAAGAGTAGTGTCGAGGTCCTGGGAAAGGTTAAATTTTATTACTATTATCATTATTTTCACACTAATATTATTATTAATATTATTATTATTATTAAAATATTATTATTATTATTATTAATATTATTAGTATAGTATTGTTATTGTTATAACTATATAGTACCATTATATCGGTACACAATATCATTGAGGATAAACCAGTATCCCTAGAATGAATCTGATATCATTATTATTATTATTATTATTATTATTATTATCATTAGTATTATTAATTTAATATTATTATCAATATCACCAAAATATTATTATTATTATTATTATTACTATTATTAATACGTTATTAATATTATTAAAACTATATAGTATCCCTAATGTTAATCACTTACCTGGGTAGGCTCCTGATGTTAGCTATTGATATTATTATTATTTTCATATTAAAATTATTATTTTTGTTGCCTATATTCATATTGCTATTACTATTATTATTAAAATATTACTATTATTATTATTATTATTATCATTTATACTGCTATTACTATTAGGGTTAACAAATATTATCATTATTATTATCCTTGTCGGTACTAACATTAATAGTACCCTATTATTACTATTATTATTATCATTAAACTATTATTATTATGATTAATATTATTGATATCATAAATCTTAAATTGATATGCTTATTAACGATTGTAAATATTTAACTTAAAATGAAATAAGAGAGAAAAGGAAACGAAATCTTTACCATCATTTATTTCGAAAAACCGAAAAGGTAGTAAAATCCAAAAAGGAAGGATTAAATTTTCCAATTTTCCGGAATGTTGTTGGAGGGATTGATCCTATGACTAGAGTGGTTGAATATGGAGAAACAGAGTGATCTAATGATTAGATAAATTAATAAATAGACAGATGAAAGGGGGACCGATTAAGTAAGAGCATGAAGTCTTCTATGACAGCTCATGGACCCGAGGGGGGTTAGGACATTAGCAGTTCTTGAGAAGGAGCTCACCTTTTGCTAACCTTCCACCCACTAGTTCACAGTACCAACGTCATTTATGACGGGTGACTAGCGGTTCAAATTCTTATGCAGGCGCTAGGTGGGGATAATAACCCTTAGGCAGTTCAAAACTATTTTAAGGACCCATCAGTGCCCAGCACCATAATTATATATAAGTTATAGGGTTCGAACATATATATGTAGATATGATATTTATTAAGATAATGAAATGAAATGTTAAGCATCGAAAGGTTTAATTTTACAGTACAAAAAAAAATATCATCATAATAAACATTTACAAATGATAACAAGAAAAACTCTTTACGTATTTTTCCAAAATCACGGTTTCTGTACGAAATTCAAATTGTCAATGAAAAGCATAAGATTAAAAATAATGAAATTCATCACTGTATTTATACTAATTTCATGCGTGTGTGCGACCAATAGGCGATTTTTCGCCATTTTTAGGGCTTTTTAATTATTTTATTACTTTAAAATTATTTTTATTATTTTTTGTATATTTTTCTTTATTTTTTGATATATAATTTATATTATATTTGGATTTTATTTTTATTACTATTTTCTTGTAATATTATTTTTAGCCCTTTTTATTTGTTTTCTGGTCGCCACTTCTGCCTATGTTTTTTCTAACCTTATTTTGCAAGGTTTTGGCAGTTTATTTTATTTCTTTGTAGGTTTTCTTTTTGCATCTGTGGGCATTTTTCTGAATTTTAATTAATTATTTGTTTTATTTAATTTTTGTTATATTTTTA
Source organism: Schmidtea mediterranea (assembly GCA_022537955.1). Lineage (NCBI taxonomy): Eukaryota > Metazoa > Platyhelminthes > Tricladida > Dugesiidae > Schmidtea > Schmidtea mediterranea. The sequence continues at coordinate 107,775,010 of CM039679.1, forward strand.
ATTTGTTTTAATTATTGTGTTGTTTATTGATTTTTGGTATCTTTGTGCGGTGCATGTTTATGTGCAGTGATTCATTCCATTATTTCCACTCCTTGACTTTAATTTTTACTTTTATTTTGTTTAAATTGTGGCTCTGAGCCCAACAGAATTATCATATCTTCTAAAATACGATCAGTCATACGTGTCCTTAAATCTGACAATATAAAGCAGAAGCCAGAGAAACATCTGTCATCACTTTTATGTATTGTGAAGTTCGTGGATGGTTTGACCTAGAACCCCTAACATACAATCTTTCGACCCTCCACTGGTTACCCGTTGCTATGCAACGTTGGAAATGTAACCAATGGTTCAGAGACCACCAAAGGTGAGCTTTATTTCTAAAACTGCTAAGGTCCGGTCTGCAGCTGGGTTCAGCGAGCTACCGTTAGAAGGTGTGTGTTCGACTTACATTTTTCGGTCCCTAACTTTCGCATTGTATATGTTCTACATTCCTCATCCTTCTATAATCTCTTTATTTACGACAAAATTAAATAAACAACCAGAAAATTATATTGATCATATTATTTAGTAATACATTCATTCTATACGTTTTAAAAGTTTATCCGTTAATTTTGGTATTCGATGAATTCAATTGTTCTTGATAATGATAATACTAGTAATAATGATGGTAATAATCATAATATTTGTAATGATAACGCTAACAGTAACCATATCGGAAATAGGGATTTTAATAAAGTTGAAGTCGGACTAAACAGATTATAATAGTAATATTAACTATAACAATAGTATTAATAATAATATTAGTAATAATATAAGGCTAAGTAATAATAATAATAATAATGCTAAATGATGATAATGATAATATTAAATTTATAACAATCACGATGAGGATGATGATATTAGCAATAACGAGTAATAATAATGTTAGATTAGTAATAATAACATCAAAATTAGTAATAACAATAATAATAACATTGATAATAATAAGAATAATGTCGACTTAAGCATAATAATAATAATAGTAATGTTAATAATAAATGATAGTAAGAATAATAATAATAATAATAATAGATCAATAATAATAATAATAATATGAAATTAATGATAATAATAATAATAGTAAAGTGAAATTTATAGAACATCAAGAATAACAATAATAGCAATAATAATAATATCAAACGAATAATAATAATAATAATACTAATCATAATAATAATAATCATAATAATAATAATAAATTAATAATAATAATACTACTTTTTATAATGATAATAATAATTTTAAATGAACAACATTAACGTTGATAGCCATAATGATAGCCATTTCACGACCTGTGGGGTCGTGGAACTAATTTTTATAAAATGTATAGTATTATGTCGCTACTAACATGATATAGTTTAGGTAGTTGAGTCGACGTGGAATTTCGAGTTTAACATCGAATTTTGGTCATTTAGAATATTAGGGTTAGAAGTATTGATAAAATACAATTAAGGACGTTATAAAATTCTATTGTAAAAACTAAGTCGATCCTACTTTTAAGCCGATCTTTTTTGTCACATATGGTTCGTTGTGGTCGATATGTCAAATTTCTCGAATATTTTGGTTAGTATTGTAGTACAAATTTTTTATAGACTAGCTGGTAACTTTTGGTATTAAAGTATGTTTTGTCGTGAAACTTTTGTTAGTTCTACTAAATACTGGTCTACGTATATTTTTCATAGTATTTGTGTAAGCTTTATATTTAGCCTTTCCCAGGACCTCAACACTACTCTTTCGAGGGTTGGGCGATAGGATTTAGGAAAGGGAGAATACTGAATGGCTCCAGCTACTGGCTTCACCGCGGCTTCCCCCATTAACATATCGGTTCGATCCGGGGTAACGAAAAAAAAATTTCATTTTACTTTCTTCCGTGCGTGTAGGCTATGGTGTGTAAATAAAATATTTTAAATTTAAAACCTCATGATGGAGATCCAATGACAAATGAAATAAATGAATTAATTATTGTAGGTAAAAATTAAATAAATTTTGTAAACAAGTTTTATTCCTTATAATATCAAATAAAAATAAATATGGTACTAAAACATTATCAATAAATAAATAGACATCAAAATAAGTACTCACTTCAATAAATAAATAGCGTTTTGAAAAATATTTGTTAGAGTACAAATAGAAAGTAAAAATGAGTGTTTTTTGCTCAACCAGCATCGCCTGTTCGTATGTGTGTTTTGATACATTAAAACAAGGAATTTTCTAGAATATTCCAAAATTATAAAATTTTTATTCTTTTCTATTTAAAATTAAATTTTTAGATTTTTATGTATCAAAATTTTTATTAAATTTTTATTTTTTTTCCTTTAAATTCTCCATTTTGTCCAAATTTAAGTTTTCTGCTCAAAAACACACAGGCGTTATAGTGCTGGTTAAACGAAATTAGTTTTTGCCCTACAAATCATTTACTACAATTATATATGAAATAGACACTACGATAATAAAGTCACAAAATAGGAGTAGCAGTTGACAGTGGAGGTAAAAAAAGTGTGAAGCGATGAATAATTCACAGAAAAACACATCTGTCACATCTCTACACTGAATTCACCTGGAACCAAGGTTGTTGCACTTGAGTCTGAGTCAATTCTCACAGTCGATGTCGATCGGCAAACGTACACTACATCCGGATTCATGTCGGGGAACTCGAACTCTGTATAGGCAGGGGACAGGGCAGTCGATTCAGCTTGGTATCCCGTACTCCCATTCGCGCGTAGGAGGTTTGCTTTGGCGCGGCGCCTTTCACGACGACGATGATTTCGCCTCTGTATCCCAGCTCTAACTTCGACTGTCCCACTCGGGGGAGGTCCGTCCTGTTGCTGTGGCACTTGGTTGAGGGTGAATGTTAGTCTGGGCTGATGTTGATATCTTGTGCCCAGCTGCAACTCGGTAGGCGAGTTCTCAGCTCGTTTTCGGTAAATATCCGTCGAAGCGCTGCACTTTGTTCAGCGATCGTGATTCGCTGACTTCGAGTTTCGATTATAAGGTCATCTCTGGCCCGAGAAAGGCGAGAGATCTTTTGATATAAACTGCGGGTTGCCTCGGGCGAACTCCATGTGCCCTTTATTTTCCGATATTTCGCCTGTAGAGTGGCGTGATCCCTCTCTAGCTGATCAAGTTTCTGTCTAGTGGCTATCGCCGATGGGGAAAGTCGGGGTATCCTCGGAAGGTTTGACAAGTTCGACATTTTCTTGATATTGGTAGGGTTCTCTTGATATAAAACTAAAAAGAGAGGTGAGGATAATTATCAGTAGAGCTTGCTGGTACGAGCAAATATTTAGACTATGCTTAGGGGTGTATTAATATTTGATTTTTCGATTTGGTTCATTTGCAAGGAAAAATAGATTCAAGGAAAGCAAACACAATAAAGCAAAGTTTATGAACTCCTATTATTAATAATACCAATAATAAAGTTAATAATAATAATAATAACATTAATAGTACCTACAATGGTAATAATGTTAGTAATGATAATCATAACACTAACAATAATAGTAACGATTTTAATTAAGATAATATTAATAAATATAATTTTCATCATAATTATGTTAATTTGGTGGGTCATCTTAAGGTCACAGCAGGGAATAGAGTTAAGCGTTGCTAATGCGCGGCGGTTCTCGGTCTACATCTCCTACCTTGTTCATACTTATCCTGGAGTTTTCATTGTCGCCAGTCTCAACCAAAACAAGACAACAACAAAAATATTATTTGAATCAGGTTAATTCGTGTAAATGTCGATATTGATTTGGCGGTTCATTCTATACGTAAAACACTTAGGGTCGTCTCGGATAATGTATGTGACAAAAGTTAACATTATTTAGAAAATAAAACGACAATCTAAATTTCACTTACAGGTTTTCCAGGCGGTCTCACGGTAGTAAAATTCCTGGTTGTTATGTACTCAATATCGATTGAATTACTGTAGAGTTGAATGGCGTAGTACTATCGATACGTGATTTGCGATGGTTATGTGGTGGCGGCGTGCTTATCGATTTAGTGATCGTTATTACACTCTTATGTGCGTGTTTATTTATTGGTGCGTGACGTGTCGATAATTTAGGATATTGCTGAGCACTCTGAGGTACTGGTGATAGGATCGAATACTATCGTGATACATTTAAATTCTAATTTAATTATCCCTGACGATGTGATAACTGCTACCATGTTATCCTAACATGATTTAATATAGTGCCTGACATCCCCGAAAATTTGTATTCCTGTTCTGATATTGCTTAGTCGATTTTTTCCGTCATTAGCCTATCACTGCTACCCTGTTTCAACTCGGTTTCGAGGTTTTTAAAGATCATCTTAAGTGCCCCTAGCTAATAACGCTCTTCCCATGAATTTACATTCACTGCTCGCTTCGACCGACGTTTCCATCAGCCGTTGCGAGTTATTTAACGGTGCCCTACGGGTAGGGTCCTGTGTCTTTCGACCAGGCCCCGTCGCGGACAGACCGAGATTTCAGGAAGGCTCGGCCCGCGATCACAACTAGGGAACTTAATCCACCAGCCAGATCACCGACCTGCCTTCTTGATGGCTATTGCAATACATAATATATAATGTTTATGGGAACCTCGATATATATAATAATATCATTAAAGTTAAATGAAATAACATTGAAATGGTTTAAACGTTACGAACATTTAAGACTTTTATTAACATTAAAGAAAAACTTGATACAAAATAAAAATAAAACCCTTACTTAGTACAATAGAATTCAGCAAAATGCAAAAGTTAAGTTGAGTTTTAGTTGTAATAATAGTGTTAAGAATAATGGAATTAGTCACTGCTTATATAGCATTTTTATGTCTGTGTGCGACCAATAGGCGATTTTTCGCCATTTTAAGGGTTTTTAATTATTTTTATTAACTTCAAATTATTTATATAATTTTTTGTATAATTTTCCTTATTTTTTGAAATTAATATTACGTTGTTGAATTTTATTTTTATTATTATTTTTTCTATAGTGCTCTTTTTACCCTTGATATTTTATCTCTTGGTCGCCGCTTCTGCCTATGTTTTTTCTAAATATTATTTTGCAAGGTTTTGGCAGTTTATTTCATTTCACGTATGTTTCTTTCTGTAGCTGTAGGCTTTTTTCAAGAATTTTAATTAATATTTGTTTAAATTAATTTTGTTATATTTTTATTTTGTTTTATTTAATGTTTTTATTTTATTTTTGATCTCTGCTTGCGGTGCGTGTGTATGTACAGTGACCATTTTCCTCATTTTTTATTTCTATCTTTTGTTTTTTTACAGTTTGTTTTAATTTTGGCTCTGAGCCCAACATATCTTTTATTATTAAAGTTGATTATTGCTAATATTTTATTATTATTATAGTTTGAATTGTTACGACGCATTGCAATTTTATTGATTATTATGTTAATTTAGATGTCTAGTTAATGGTCAGTTGGCCTAAGTGCATTTCTGACATGTTCGTGTTGGATGATCCGTCACGCTCATAACTTACTATCGGAACGTACGTTGAGCGAATTTAAATATGATGCGGATTTTTGGATGTTGATTTTTTCTTATCTGGTGTATCGATTCTGTATTTTCGGATTTCATGATCTCGGTGGATATTCTATCTCTTACGGTACCAATCCATCTCGCTCACTTGGACTCCTATTCCCAGTTCTTTATCAGTCGCTGGATGGATATATATATATATATATATATCAGATGAAATCAGATCAACCTTCACAACACTTCGAATTTCTTAAGCACAAGATTTACTAATTTTGGCTAAATTTATTCCGATCAATTTATTTGTGTCTGACTGGATTATTTTATTAATGAATAAAGATTTTGACTTCGTGTTCGCCGTCATTAATATTTATGAGGTGAGGTTTTATGTTTCATTTATTTTCATTAGGTAAATTTACGTTAAGTCTACATGGTTGTCATCGATGATTATTGCTTATTTATTTATTTCTACCTTCTTTAGTATTACTGGCTTCTATCTAACGTTACTGGTTAGCCTATATAATAATTTTAAAGTCTGATTAAATAATCTGTTTCCTTCATTTTAAGCTCTGCGACACGGGTTAGTTTTAGACTGATTGTTAGTTTGTTAATGTTACAAAATCATGGTCATACTTATTTAAATTCTATTTAACTACTTTTATCCTGAGTTTAAAATTGGATTTTAAAACTATTGGTTAATTTATTATTTTTCCTTAATATTATTAGTTTATATGCGTTGCACTAATTTCGCGCCCTTCCCCCTCGCCCTTTACCTCATTTTGACCTTAAGGTTGAAATTATGTTCATATTTTGATTTTAAGAGTGCTCACTGAGCTACTCAGTGTTGATGATTTTAAGCCGATGTGTTAAATAAATGTTGGTCAAAATTTCGGACGAAGAAAGGTGGAGCAGCCAAAAGACTACCCCCCGATTCAACTAACGCCCCTATAGGAAAATATTGACGTTCGGTATCCGTCGTTTCTCTCGACATGGACCTTCACGGACACCGAATTATAGGCGGAGAAACCGCTCTTACACAATCTGATAGTGTATGATTTTAATTACTTGTGGTATGTGCTGGCTGTGGGCCGGAAAATTTCGACAAAAATAAATAAACCTGATCTGTTGAAGCATATAATTAGGCATAAAATATTACATTACATTCATAGACATCACACTTCCAGAGGACACGCCCAAGCAGGGACTTTCTTGAAGTTTACTTGAGTACGTGTCATGTAAGTTCATTCAAAAATTCTCGAGCGTTCTGCTTTCCGTAAATGTTTCACAAGGAAATGCTTTTTCAAAAAGTTTTTTTAAGCTTATCTTTTGAAAATGAATCGGTTTTATACCTATTTTGTGACCCTAACCTTGCGTGTTCCTTTTGATGCATTAAACAAAATTTGACCTAAATTTACTGGGAATACCTATCACTAATTTTGTTATTTTCTTGCATTAAACAGATAATTTATTTTATTTATATTTTAATTGAATATTTCCGATTAGAAAAATTTTATTTTCAACCAGCTTTTCCATTAAAATGCTGATTTTATAAATTGATCTATTTTCGATCAAATTTTCTTGTTATATTGTTATATTTGTGTTAATTTCGTGCTGATCTTGGTGCATTTTGTTATTATTTTAATTTTACTTTATGTTTTTGATATTATATTTAATTGCATTTTCCTCATAGTTTAGGGTTGTTTATTTGGTATTGTTAATAGGTCTGATTTTAAATCAGCGTGATGTTTCCGATCCATTTAAACAAATTCTTGTATTGGCCCAACAGTCTTATACAATTAGCATTTTCTTACACAACTATACATATAGCATAATAATAAATAATACACTAAATAATAATAAAATAAATAATCAGCCATGAAATGAGATAACATCTGAGTTAACTGAACAATTAGGAGATGATGTTTTGAATTTTCTTTTTGTTTACATTGTGATGTTTGAGGTTTTCGTTTTTGAAATTCGGAGTACTGATCTTGATGTTTATTTCTAATTTTGCACTGTGTAATTACCCAATCTTATACTATACTAATCTTGGTATACTTATACATATATTTTATATATTTTATGTTTTTTACTCTTCGAAATCAAAATTTTGCAGTTGTTTTTTATAAATAACGATGCTTGGAGGGGAATACATTTAATGAAAACTCTAGAGACTTTGTTAAGAACGGTGTACACAATGTTCAGTAGATCATCTGTGAAAAAGACAAATTTCAAGATTTAGCTACAGTAATGGAATGCGATGTTTTGAGCTTTAGAACTCTCAATGAGGTAAGGTGGCTTTTGTTTGATGATGAGGGTAGACCCATCACCACATTTATCCTGAATAAATATTATAAAGCAGGGCCTAGCAAGTTCAGAGTAAACATATATGCAGAGGAACGAGCATGAAAAAAATAAATCCTAAAGACATAGAATTGCAAATCAAGGTCAACCCCCAATATACAGAAGCCCAACAGAACAATCAAATCAATATTCGAACAACCAAATCTATCAAACAATTATTATGACAATTATTAACAATCCGATGTGAATATTTTAATTTGAACGATTATCACATTTGTATTTGAATTTTAAACAATTATCGTGTTTGTATTTTTAGCAGCGATTTGGGTTTAAACATTGATAATCTATTTTATTATTTTTGTCTTTGGTAATGTTAATGTATATAAAATTAAGTATTATTATAAATTATTTTATTCATTTTTTTGGTTTATTGATATTTAAATGAAATTAAAATAATTATTGGTGAACACAAAACAAATAAAGGGAAACAAATAAAGTGAAAAATATTTTAAGTATTTTTCGGCTTATTAAATAAATATTGAACGTCTTAAAAAATCAATTCGTTTTAAATAAAATAAAAATGTTTTTCGGCTTATTAAATAAATATTGAACGTCTTAAAAAATCAATTTTAAATAAAATAAAAAATCAATTCATTTTAAATAAAATAAATAAAAAATCAATTTAATACAAAATACCCGAATTTTAAATAAATAAATAATTTAAATTGACGAAAATATTTTAGTATAAATACTGAAGTATTTCTCAGTTAATTTGCCCTTAAAATTTTTACCAAAAGAAGTGGTCTTAAAAAGGAAATCTTTTTAAGATCTTAAATTCGAACAGATAAAGTTCCACACGATTTTTGCACGCATTCACATAACACGCACCAACACACATTCTAACAATTACACAACACGCACCCAATTTTCAATTGTTAATTGCTTATAAATAAATTGTATCTATCTGAAAGAATTTGAATCTGAGGGTGTATATTTGGTAAATTTTATTGATTAATAAAGTATATACATATATTTGACTTTGTCTTTTGAATTATATAAGTAACCAGTGCAAGTTGAGACTCACTAAAATCGAGACCTCAACACTTTCACGGCACCTTGCGGTGATTGCATTTATTCGAAATTATGATATTTTGATTGAGTACTGCAAAGGTGAAGTTTAAAATTCAAATAATCAAATCTCTAAATATTGTGTTAAGGCTCTTACTAATTCTTTGAACCGATTAGCTTTAACAGTGCTAAATGATATTTTAATTGAACTAGCTAAAATGAGCAATTTTTTTCAAAAAAGCGTGCTTTCTCCTATGGAAGCTCATCAATACGTAAAATCCATTATTAAAAAGATTCGGAGCCAGTATCTTGGAGAAACTATTTTTTGGAGCAAAGAAGCAATGAAACTTCTCAACACAAGCGATAATACTGCTGAAATTATTGAATTTATCACAAAGCTATGTGATCATCTAGATTGCAGATTTTCAGAAGAAATGAGAGACTGGGCTGCATTTGATCATATAGGAATCGCAAACAGCAACAAAACTTGCTGAATCTTCTTAACAAATACTCAAAAATTATTCCAAATTATAGTGAAGAAGTGAAGAAGCAAATTCTAAGTCAATATTCGGATTTTAAATTTTTATACCAAACCAAATTTAACTCTAACGTCGTAAGAAGTTTCGCGAATATGGTAGACCTTGCCAACAAGGAGGAAGAGTTTCAAGAGCTTTCCTCTTTAATAGACATTTCTGCAACCTTTCAAGCATCCAGTGCAGATTGCGAGAGTGGGTTTAGTCAAATGAATGCCATTAAAACAAAGGCCAGAAACAGATTGGAGACATCATTTGGACCATCTTATGCGTATCAAATTATTTTTAAGGCGTGGAAACGAAATTGATGTACAAAAAGTTTTCAATTTTTGAAAAAATAATAAAGATCAACGTGGTAATTAATCTAAAATTTAATTTCTTTTTCTAATAATAAAAAAATTCTTATTAAAATAAAAAGTTTTAATTTACCGAAATAAAATTTTCTCTTGCGCACAATGTGGTTAATTTTCAAAATATGGGCACAGAACGTTAATTTTTCGCACAGCGTAAAAAAATAAGAGAGAACGTTGGGAAATACTAATTCTTAAAATGAAAAGAAGAAAAATAAATTGAGTAAAACATATTTTAAATAGGAAAATTACGTAATTTCAACCGATTTTTTATAGAATTTCGGTTAAAGGTAACCGGTTTATTTATGAATTTTTTTCCCGTTTCGGTTATGATTAGTAAAATATTTAGAAATATAACGATTAACGGTTTTTTAAACCGGTTTCCATCCCTGATCTAAATACTTACTTTCTAAAAATAGTAATTAATAATTACTATATTTTATTTCTAAATCTATTACTATTTTTATTTATATTTATAATTAAATTGCTATTTATATTTTCTATTCACAAAATATTACTATTTATATTTTTTATTTATTTTCGATACTAAACTTAGTAATTTTAAATTACTAAATTTAACTTTTTGTTTTTAAATTAAAGCCCAGGGGCTTAACCCTAACAGTTGAACAAAACTGTATTAGAATATCATTAGAACCCTCATATGTCGAAGATTCTTGCGAATCAGACGGCATTTTATTAGAACCAAATCAAAGAGGAATTATAATTCCTATTTTGAAGGATGTAATCGATAAGACGTACAAAATAAATAATATCAAATATACAGATATTATTTTACAAATATTTTAAATTGATATTGAAGTTTTATCATTTTTTGTTTATAAAGTTTTATCAAAAATTCGATATTTTTATAATCTTAGAATTAGTATACATATGGAGTAATTTGTTAAAGTCGTTTTAGGTTTATTAATGACTAACTGAATAACGATAAGTATTTAAATAATATTAAATGGTTTGGGTTTTTTTAAGAACGGTGAAAACATTTGTGTTAATTGATGCATCTGGGGTCTGGTCACCAAATTGCTGGATTCGAATCTGGATTGAATTGAGTTTCTTAAATCGTACTGATGAAGGCCAAATAAAATCGAAACTAGTCTGTCATTAGAAATCGCATTGGACATGCCTTTACAAATTTTAAAAATGTTTATTTTAAAATAAATGTCGAAAATTAAGACAGCGACAATTTATTCCCTTTTTTCAAGAACATATTTATGTCTTCACCTTTTGACAATCCAATATCGCCTAAATTCATGCGAAATAAATTGTTGATATACATAATTTACAATTTATGTAGTTCAATTATATTAATTTTGAGTTATCTATAATGAATAAAAAAAATTTATAAAGGCATCAAGTTTTTTTGTTGTTCAATTATCGTAATTTATCGGTTTTCACAGTAATCACAGTCAACTAATACTCATTATATGATTAATAATTCATAAAAATTCTTTATAAAGGGTATTTGATGTGATCTATAGAAATATCTTCCTGTGTCAGGTGATAACCAATTTTGGATATAGTTTAGTATAGGTCCATATAATATGTATATGCATTTTCTGTGGTGTGATATTTTATGTGAAGAGCAGAAATTACTGGCTTGGGCACAGGAATGTGGAACATTGTCAACAGAAAGCAGGGTCGGCGTAAGGCGTGTACAATGTGTGATTTTCACACAGACGCGAAGCGGCTAACATGCTTGGAAAGGCGGCGAAATTTCCCACAGCTTTGTTTATTTTCACATTTTAGTCTGATAAATTAGGCCGCCACACGCTAAAACTTGCTTGTCAAACTTCTTGATAACCACCAATTACGCTCAAGGAAAGTGTAAATGTAACAAAACACTTCAACGTGATTGATGCTTGACAAGAAGTTTATTATAATTATATTCATACAATTTATTTATAATTATTTTTATTATAATTTATTTTATTATTTATAAGCAGAAATTAGTTGTGTTGGATGGCAGGGGTCGAGTAATCCCATACTTTAAGTTAAACTATAAAAACTATAAAATAATTATAAAATAGGCCCAAACAAATATCGAGTCAACATCTACTCAGAGCGGGCCTGAATAAATCCATCAACCCAACCCAATCCTTAACTTCCCAAAGCAATCCAACCCAAAAGCCTAATCAATATGGTGAACAATATTTAAACATTATCATGTGCATCAATCAACAATATTATAATTTTATGACAATATTTTATTTGATGTATATATTTAGTTTTTTGGTAATTAATGGACAATTTATTTGATAGTATTTTTCAGTTTATCAATCTTATGCATTTTATAACATAAGGGAAAAATTATTATTATTTTTATTATAATTATTAATGTATCGCATTATTATTATAAATCAGTAATATTATTAATAGGACTATTAAAGCCATTTAACCGATCTGAAATATTATTCAATATAAACAATTTGGATTTTTAGCATAGATGCTGAAATACTTTTTAATATAATCAATTGGGACAGTTTGATTTTTAATATAAATATTTATATTATAAATATAATAATTAAATTCCATAGATAGAAATTTAGTATAAATACTTAAGTAAAATTCAGTAGTTTCACCCAAAAATGTTTCTAAGGAAATATCTTGAAGGGATAGACCCCGGATAAGAGTTTAAAAAAAATAAGCAGAACAAAGCTTACATTTGATTTTTAAATTTTGCAGTAATTAAAATATAGCACGCACATAACATTACAACAATTCACAACACGCACCTTTGTTTTCTTCTAAAATCCATTGCAGCAAAAATCACAAATTTTGATTTATGTTCAATTGTATAGATAGAAATTCCATAGATAGAAATTTAGTATAAATACTTAAGTAAAATTCAGTAGTTTCACCCAAAAATGTTTCTAAGGAAATATCTTGAAGGGATAGACCCCGGATAAGAGTTTAAAAAAAATAAGCAGAACAAAGCTTACATTTGATTTTTAAATTTTGCAGTAATTAAAATATAGCACGCACATAACATTACAACAATTCACAACACGCACCTTTGTTTTCTTCTTAAATCAATAGTGTGGAAATTATTGAAATGATTGTATACAGATTATAAAATTTTATCTGGTAAATTTTAGTTAATAAATATATTTTATATATCAAATCTTGTTTTTATTTACATAAGAACCAGCACATTGGGGTTTAGAAATTCGAGACCTCAATAGTTGTCATTTCCAGGCTTTTACGCCTCAATACAAAAAATATACAGTAGTCAGTAGTCACGAATTCTGTCTCTGTACTCTGTTAATGCTTTCAAAACTGTGAGATTTGAATTGCCAAAAATTCACGACGCATTACAAGATGTTGCCAAAAAAACTAATGATTCAATCACAAATTTGACAGCGGAATCCATTGCAGCAAAAATCACAAATTTTGATTTATGTTCAATTGTAATTTGGTATGAAGTGTTATTTGAAATTAATCTTTCCAGCAAGTATCTTCAAACCCTTTCAACGGATATTTCTGAAAGCTTGTTTTCTTCTTAAATCAATAGTGTGGAAATTATTGAAATGATTGTATACAGATTATAAAATTTTATCTGGTAAATTTTAGTTAATAAATATATTTTATATATCAAATCTTGTTTTTATTTACATAAGAACCAGCACATTGGGGTTTAGAAATTCGAGACCTCAATAGTTGTCATTTCCAGGCTTTTACGCCTCAATACAAAAAATATACAGTAGTCAGTAGTCACGAATTCTGTCTCTGTACTCTGTTAATGCTTTCAAAACTGTGAGATTTGAATTGCCAAAAATTCACGACGCATTACAAGATGTTGCCAAAAAAACTAATGATTCAATCACAAATTTGACAGCGGAATCCATTGCAGCAAAAATCACAAATTTTGATTTATGTTCAATTGTAATTTGGTATGAAGTGTTATTTGAAATTAATCTTTCCAGCAAGTATCTTCAAACCCTTTCAACGGATATTTCTGAAAGCTTGCAATCGCTTGAACGAACAATCACATTTTTCCAACAGAACTGTAATCAAATCAAGTTTGATTCAATTGTCACAGAAGCACGAAGGCTTGCAAACATTTTAAATGTCGAAAATGATTTTCTTGTAGAAGCTTTGGTACAGCAAAAAAGATTTTTTGATGAAATGGAAAATGTGGGAAAAAATTTAAGCCCGGTGCAGAAGTACAAAACAGAAGTTTTTGATAAAATATTTAGTTGTATTATACGTACTTTGAACGATCGATTTAAAGCATTCCAAACTGGAATTAAACATTTCAAATTTTTATTCAACGTAAAAAATATTTCTTGTCTGATGAAGATTAAAATATCATGTGAAAATTTAGAAAAAAAATTAACGAAACGAAACGAGATATTTTGAGGGAAGAATTACGGTTAAAGTTTGCAACATTGAAATCCAGAAAAGTAGCAATTTCAAAATAAATACAGTATTGTATTTCCCAAATTTCTTATTTTGTTACGTTTCGTTTTTGTACTATGATATTAAATTTTAAAAAATATACAATTTATTTACATAAAAAATAAATAATATTCTCTTAAATTTTCACTGTATTTTCAAAAAAGGCGGCAACATAAAAATTTCACACACCCTCGAAAATTGTAGCACAAGGCCTATCAGAAAGGGCATTAAAATTAATCATTCTTTACTGATAATTTACATTTAATAGACAAGCGATTTATGTAAATAATGAATGTTTAGATTTACAATTTATTAATAAAATTTCAAACTTCATTAAACCAATTTTATTCAAATTTGTAAATCACAATTTTCAACAATACTAAAATATCAATATAGCTAAAAAAAGTATCCGAAAACTTTACTTTGTATTAAACATTTCATAACATGTCAATCAAATAGTATAAGATTTTACAAATAAATTGTATTTTATCTTACAAAAGGATGTGATTTCTATTTTATTATACATATAAATAATTTTACAATAATTTACCCATCAGTAGCATTAGTATTCAAATGCTGTAGTTCCCGAGGCTCCAATAGCTAAGGCTTATTTATCTTATGCGTATCAATAGAATAAACTTAAGATTTGAAAAATACTGCCAACCAGACAAGAATCGTTTTTTTTCATTTGACAACTTATATGCCCTAAATTTATAAGTTGCTCAATATTAATAGAAATATTAATAAATTTAAAATATTTTTTTAATATATTGCAAATATATAAATTACGTTCTGATGATTGAAGTTCTTATCGAAAGAAGTTAAAACTCCATGTTGTCTCTGTTCGATGTAGGTCTTCTATTACCATGGCAATAAAATATGTTGCTAAATATGAAATGTAATTCAAATATATAGATATTATTTTATAAATATTTTAAATTGATATTGAAGTTTTATCATTTTTTATTTATAAAGTTTTATCAAAAATTTTATATCTTATTTGGATAGATTAATCAAATGGATAAATTGTGTAAAAGTGATTTTGTTTAAATTTATAATTTTAAAATGAGATTTACTTTCATTTCGATTAAAGATAAATGTTTTTTAATATTTACACAAATTTTTATTAATGCACAATTATTAAAATTTAAATGAAAAATCAAATCTAATATGAATATATTGTAAATGATTCTTTGTACAAAATTTATATTATTTTTCCTCTGTAAATTTGTTTTTCTATAATTACATGGAAATTAATGTTAAATTATTTGTCGCTAAATTATCTTTATTAAAAAAATCTTTAATAAATTGTAATTTAATTAACATTTAAATTTAATATTCAAAAAGATTTATCAAAAGATTTTATTTAAACAATCACAAACTGAATTATTTAACTAACATTAGAAAATGTTATTTCATGTAGTTATAATTCTTGACAATATTTATACATGATTCTAAATTCATCAACATTTAAAAATTTATTTATTAACGAATGTTCAAAGTTATTTGCTAAATATCTTCAGTGTTTTGAACTTTTACGTCAAGTAACTGTTAGTAAATTTAGTTCATTTTTCATATACTGAAAATACCGTTTATCTATAAAATACAAACAATACTCAGTGTATATTTGTATTTAAATCTTTTATATTAAACTACAAATCACAACACTTCAAATATTGCATTAAGTGCTTATTCTGACTTTACGACAGGTCCCACTTTGATTCCGCGCTTCTTACAATACTAATTACCTATTTAATCTACTTAAGATCTCATTTTATTTCTCCCTTTTTTAATAACTCCGCTTATCCTAGTTTTCTTGGCTTTAACAATCTTCCGTCTAATCCTACTCTCGAATTCTTCGTCCCTACCTGAGTAAAAATGCCGGTTGCTTTTGAGTTTATTTATATGGTTGAAAAAATCTCATTAATTAATGGCATTTCAACTAAATTGTGTCCATTGGATAATTTTTTCCTCATTATTTTTCATCTTTTCTCCATTGAAAGAAATAATCAATCTCCCCACCAAATGTCTCTTTTGATTATCTATTCCTGTTTTCCCATTAATCACTTTTGATATAATAATAATGTTCCAAAATCAACTTTATTTATTTTTCTTTTTGTTTACTTAGCTCGAGTTTACTTTAATTAATTTATTAACAATTTGCTGTTTTTGCATGATATTAAACAACATTGTAAAACTACATACTTAGTGATTTATTAAACAATACTCTTACATTACGATGTTATTTTTCATGTTATTTGATTGGATAAAATACCACGTAACTGTTGGGGGTGTAACTGTTGGTATAAGAGAAATATTTGCTTTCTCAAATTCTTAGACTTAAAATACATATATATTTATATATTCAAAAGAAAATTTATTAAAGAAAATTGAAAAAGGGAATGAACAGAATTGAAAGAGATAAGAATTTATACAAAAAATGATAACAATACTCAGGAAAAAGAGGAAAAAGAAACCGAATGGAAAAGGATGTTAAAATTATCGAGAATTCGAAAATATTGAACTGGGCAAGAAAATGTGACAAAGAAATGAGAGTGCGCATATTCGAGGCTGATTGACAAAGAAAAATAAAATTGACCGAGTTATTATTTAAAAAGACGAAACTTACTAATTGCATATAATCAAAGGAAAAATGGAAATATTAAACATTTTACGGAACAACATCTAACAAAATTTCAACCAAAATATCAGGAGAGATCACAAAATAAATTTTGGTAAAACTAAGAATGACAGTAGTACACGAGATTGCGTGATTGGTGTTGGAATGCCTCATAAACAGTTCAACACAATTTACAACTGTCAACTCAAGAGGAAAATGCAGTGGCGTACCTATGGTAAATGGCGCCTATGGCAAACACCGATCTTGTGCCACTCTCTGACGATAGGTTAATTACGTTTTATTTTCTAAAAAACTGCTTTAGAATTGGGTAAAAAATTACAAATTTATTACAAATTTATTACAAATTTATTACAAATTTATCTTTCATGCTTTAGCTGACACAAATTGTTTAATTATATAATAAAAGTTAATTTCTTCGGTCATTTCTCGTTCTATGCTAGTAGTGGAAATATAGGGAGAATCGGGATCAAGACCCTAACAAAACCGCCTAAAAGAACCACCCCGGGGTGAGAAATCGTTTAATTTGTCCAATGACATCTTTTAAACCGTCTAAAAAGACCAAGAGCACCTTTTAAAACCTTTGAAACTCATACCATTGGCAAAATTTATAGTTATCGTTTTGGAATTTTCCATTAGTCGACCGGAATTTTCCAACTCGAGGAATATTAAAAATGTGATTTCGCCCGGTTCTCCCTATATTTCCACTACTTTTAGTTGTTAATTTTTTCAATATTTTAATTTTTTCAATATTTCTAATGTTTTGACCGGAGGTTTTAATATTTTTCAATATTTAATATTTAATATTTTAAAATGATTTCTCGGGTGGCTAGAAATTGGTTGGGTTGAAAGTGCTTATATGGATTATTAACAAGTATTAAAAATGCGAATCTTTTTAAATTCCAAATTGAAAAAAATAAAAAATTGGTAATTAACAAATATTAAAAATGCTAATAATTTAATTTGATGATTTTTAAATTTTTGGAATTGGAAAAAATAAATTGACCGGAGGTCTGAAAAAATTAAAATTTTGTTAATTTGCTAATTTTGTTAAATTTATAATTTTTTTTAATTATATAAAAATTTTTCAAAAAATTAAGAGTACTCTGAAAAAATGTCAAATATTTCTTCTGATACGGATTCTTCTTCAAGTAAAATTATTCGAATTGCTAAAGAAAATAAATGTGATGAATGTAATAAAGTGTTTCAAAATATTCAAGCTTTAAAATCTCATTACAAAAGTCTATTACATTTAATAAAAGTAAATTGGTTATATAATGTAAACTCAAAAGAGTGTAAAAAATGTGGTAGTAGATTTTTAAATTCTGGTTACGAAGCTCATTACAAAGCATGTAAAAGTGTTGCGAGAAAAGAACGAGAAAGATTTTTAGTTAATAATAAAGAATTTGAAGAATTGGAAAAGAAACAACAAGAATTATTCGAGCAAGAAATTCAACAACATGGAATTTCTGCAGTTCGTTCAACTGTAAAAATTGGAACACCCGAGATTCAGAATGTGAAGTTAAAGAATACATTTTATTCAACAAGGATAAAATTCTTCAAGAAATAAATATTGCAATGAAAAAATTTAAACATGTAAAATTTCGTGTTCATTTGTACATTTCATTTAATAGACTTCAAATTCGTGACAATACATAACAATTGCAGCAATGTCACCATTTTTCCATTTATTCACCAAACCTTGAGATGATACAATAAATAAAATTTACAAAAGTTTGGAAAAATAAGTTGTAACAAAATCAAATTATATTTCTGGAAGTGACATGACTTTATTTTCATTTGGTTTTATTCAAATTCATTTTTGGAAAACAATTCCATTTCAACCAAGAGTTCATATCCCAACTTCTGAAATTATGAAAAGTAAATTAATTATAAATGTTGAAAATGCCGATAATAAATGTTTTCAATGGGCAGTTCTTTCAGCTTTACATCCTCAAAAAACTCATGCTC
Source organism: Schmidtea mediterranea (assembly GCA_022537955.1). Classification (NCBI taxonomy): domain Eukaryota; kingdom Metazoa; phylum Platyhelminthes; order Tricladida; family Dugesiidae; genus Schmidtea; species Schmidtea mediterranea. The sequence continues at coordinate 107,793,804 of CM039679.1, forward strand.
AACAAGTTTCAAATACAGAAAATATAAAGATGATTACGTTTGGGGTGTTAGTGATGTAAAAGGTGAATGTTTAGAAATTAAAGATTTTTTTCTAGATCGACATGTTGATAAATTTGAAAAATTAAACAAACTAAGAATAAATATTTACCATCAACCAAATCCAGAATCTAGAAATATTTTTCCATTATACATTTCTGAACAAACCAATCCAGAAACTATTAATCTATTAATAATCAAAGGTAAAAATTTTCAACGACAAGATATTTATCATTATGTTTAACAAAAATTTCAATTGTATTTCATAATCTTAGTGGTTATGATATCCACATGTTTATAAAATCATTAGCTGAAAAAGCAAAAAATAAATTTGAAATAATTGGCAAGATAGATGAAAATTATATCAGTTTAAATTATGGCTGTTTTAAATTTATAGATTCTCTAAGAATTTTTGGTATGAGTTTAGATCAAGTTGGAAAATCTTTAGCTCATGATGACTTTAAAATAACAAATAAATTTTTAATTTCTAGCAATATAGATGACAAATATTATCCAACATGTCGACAAAAAGGAATTTATCCATATGATTATGTGGATTCATTTGAAAAATACCAAGAAAACAATCTTCCAGAAATTGATAAATTCCATTCAATTTTAAACAATTCAGACATTTCCAATGAAGAATATAATAGAGCACAGACAATGTTTGAAATATTCAAATGTAAAAATTTGGGAGATTATACAGATTTGTATTTAAAATTAGATGTATACATTTTAGCAGATTGTTTTGAAAAATTTCGAGAAAGTTCAACTCTTGAACCTTCTAATTTTGTTTCTCTTCCATCAATGGCTTGGAGTATTTTATTACATCAAACAAAAGAAAAATTAGAATTATTAACAGACATTGACATGTTTCTATTAATAAAAAAAATATTCAAGGTAGTATTTCTTCAAACATGGGATGTATAAAAATAGCAACTAATAATATTCAACAATTTTTTAATTCTAAAGATATTGATTGTAAAGAACCATTTGTACAAATTTCAGATAATGAATTATCTGATGTACTTGAAAAATTAAACAATCCAACATAAGTAAAACATTTCGATGCAACTGCATTATATTCAAGAATCATGACACAACACTTACCAACTTACACAAATCCAACTGAAGAATTAATAGAGAAAATATTGTCAACACCAAAAGATTCAAGGATTGGATATTTTATAGAATTAGATTTAAAATATCCAAAAGATATTCATGACAAGACAAAATATTTTCCATTTGCACCACACAAGAGAATTGTAAAATATGAAGAATTATCTCCATGGCAAAAACAAAGAAATAAAGAACAAGATGATTCAAGTAAAAAATTAATATGTGACCAACATGATAAAAAATATTACATGGTTCATTATAGAATGTTACAATTTTATATTTGACATGGGATGGAAATAAGCAAAGTACATAATATTATTTCTTTTAGACAAAAACCATGGATGAAACCATATATTAATGAAAATATTACAAATAGAAATATTGCAAAAAAGAACAAGCAAACTTTTCTTGATACAATTTATAAACTTTTAAATAATGCAGTTTTTGGTAAAACAATGGAAAATCAAAACAAGTATAGAAATATAAAATTATTCACAAAACACGATGTCAAATCTTATATGAAAACAATTTCAAAACCAACATTTAAAGGTGAAAGAATATTTTCAGAAAATCTTACAGCTGTTGAAATTGGAAATTATGAAAAAGTATACAACAAACCAATATATTTAGGTTTTAGTATATTGGAATTATCCAAATTACAAATGTATGAAGCTTATTATGATGTATTACAACCATATTTCCGCAAGGAGTTACCAACCTGAAGTTTTATGGATAGAATTTCTTGACATCAAATGAATACAGATTCTTTTTTTTAAATCTCAATCTCATGATGTAGATCAAGAAATAAAAGATAATCCTATACTAAGTCAATATTTTAATGATTCTGGAAAATTATTTTCTTACAAAGATGAAAGACCGAATAATTTAATAAATGAACAAAACAATATTCTTTAAATACTGAAAAACCATGTGGTGATAATATAAAAAATAAAGGAATTCAAAAATGCATGACTAGGTTAATGACACATGACATGTATAAAGATTGTGTTGAAATAAACAGGATAAGATTTGAAATTGTACATGCAATCAGAAGTATAAAACATGATATTTATCTAGTTGAACAAAATAAAATATCCTTGAATAAATATGATGACAAGAGATGGATTCTAGATGATGGAGAAACAACACTTTCATATGGAAATCATTTAATAGAAATAATATCTCGAATTGATTAAAAGAGTAAAAAATATACAAATTTAGATTTAGAAAATTTAATAACTTAAATTTATAAAATATAAAAATTCAATTTTAGAAAATACAAAAATCCAATGTGGAAAATGTCGGGAGTTTGTTTCATTTAGATAATTAAAAAAAACATACATCATGAATAAAATAAATTTTTAAAAATAAATTTTTTTATCTTTTTATATTATTAAAGAATAAGAAACCTGAAAGAATTAAAATAAAATGAAGATCAAGAATATCAAGATTATAAATTATTGAATTACAAATTCCAAAATTATAAATTCTTGATCTTCATTTTATATTTTTGTTTTAATTTTTTAGTCATTTCTTTATTAATTTCACGTTCAACTTCTTTGGAATATTTTATCTTGTTAATATTTTCATTTATTTCTTCTATTTCCTCTATTTCAGTAGTGATAATAATCCATCTTCCAAAGCTTTAACTTGATATAAATATAACTTATTTATTCCATGATTTAATTCTTCGCATACTTCACGATAAATCTTTTTCTTTTTTGAAGTTAAACCGATTGAAATTCCTTCCCCTAAAAAAAGTAACAAAGCATTTGATCCTTCAAATATTGAAGACATTATAATTGAAATAAAAGGAGCTACACCGATCAAACTTATACCAGGAAATATGCTTGTTGAAATTGTCAAGATTCCAGTTATTGAAAGACAAGCAATTTTAATTCCACCGAGATTTTATTTTTTATAATGTATTAATCTTTCATCTAGCTTTTTCTTTTCTAATAGGAATTCGTTTATTTTATTAATCGAAGGATTATTCATAGAATCTTTATTCATAGGAGCTTTTATTTTTTCAATTGGAAGATTTTCTATATAATTAAAAACATTTTGTTCATTCAAAGATGGATAAATTTTTCTTTCTTGAAAAGTTGGATAAATTATTTCTTCATTAATCTCGCGTTCCATTTTTAATTGTCTATTTTTACGGCTTTTATATTTTTATATATAAAATCTTCTAAATCTTTAAATTTCTTACCAGAAAGTATTGGATTTGATCCTGTGGTTGAAAATAAATCATCTAATTTTCTATTATTCATGCTTGCTAATTTTCTATATATAAATTCAATTTTTTCAAATTCTCTTTAACCTTGATTTATTAAAAGATCCCAAATTATTCCACTCCTGCCAATAGTTAATTTAGACATTGGTTCAGAGACTGAAAATGAATTTTTTCTAAGATGTAAAGTTTTCGTTTGTTTCCAATCATTGCTCTAATAAATGTTCCTTTTGAACCCATTATTCTAATTTTATTAATTTCAATATTTTGACCATTATAAACAAACATAACAAAGAAATCATCATGGTGGTGGAATAAATTAAAAGTAAGATCCTTATCACCAAAAGTGTAATTGGATTATTTTTTATTATAAAAGACATCAAGGATGATTGTTCTTCAATAGCATAATAATCAAACGCTTTGTTATTATATTTTATATCCTTGAGGTTTGATGTTTGTTTATTTTTAGTAACATCTTTTTTGAATATTTCGAAATAATTCAAGAGTTGTGAAGATTCAATATTATAATGACTTAATTCATTTTTGAGAGTATCAATTGCCTTTATTCGGTTATTCAACTTGGATGATTGGTTATTCAATTCATTAATTTCGTTCTTGAGAGTATCAATTACCTTCATTCAGTTATTCATCTTGGATGATTGGTTACTCATTTCACTTAATTCAAAATTTATTCTACTAATATTTGTATTTATTTCATTAATTTGTTTATTATATCCCGTTTTTAAAATTATAATATATCTTTTAATTTCTTCATCTAAACGTTTACCAATTTCATTAATTTGAACAATTTGTTTTGTATTCGATTCTTGATTCAATTCCTTTACAAATTTTTTATTAACTGAATCTAAATCATTTTGAGGATATGGAAGATTTGAAATTGAATTATTATTCATGTTTAATTCTCCTCTCATCTTATCTTTTTTCATTTACAAATTTACTTTCAGCTTGTTCCAAAATCGCCTTAGTATTTAATGCTAGTGTTCCACCACCAATATTTTCAGGAATTACAATACTCATTTTTAAATTTTATTTTATTATAAAAGATCTTGAATAATTTCTTTGAAAGACAGTCGCTTGCACTCTAAATTTAATAAAATAAAAATACATAATTTTCCACATATTTTTCTATTCTCTTTTTGAACTTGCCAAGTATTATAAATATAACCATCAGTTAGATATAATTTAATTTCTTGGATTTGAATAATTCCATATGAATAAAAATAAATTTTATATTTTTTAGAACGAAGAGCCCAATGAGATCCGTGTTCTTTTGTTGTTTGAAGATTAAAAATAATATTATCAGAATTTAAATAATTTTTAATTTCATCTCTCATAATTATTTTACATTTAAGATTTAAATCTTTTAAAATATCACGTAGATAAAAATTAGTTGTAGTATCTCGACCACATTTATCTAAATATTTATTCAATTCACCGAAGGTAGTCGCTTGCACTTCAACACATGTCATTTTTAAAGAATTAAAGATTAAAGAATTAAAAAATTAAATTATACTTATCATTAAATTATATTTTCATTATTAAAATTTATTAAATTATCATTTTGATCTACAATTTTAAAATTTATACTTGAAATAGTTTTTCTAATCAATGGAAAATATCTTGGGGTTGATATTTGTTGTACAATTCTATATCCACGATTAACAGTTCCATATGGAAAACTATATATACAATTTTTCCTTCTTGCATTGTGATATGTTCCTTCAACCAAATCACATAATAAACTTATAGAGGTTATGTTTGAAATATTTACAATCTTTTCACTAATAAATAATTCATCAGTTGTATTATTTTCATAAATTTTATTTGTAAATCCTAAAAATTCATTAAATTTTTTAATTAGAAATGAAATACTATATCCTTTTTTAATAAACATGTGTATATTTAATGAAAAATTTAATGAAAAAGTAACAACATTTTCTTCACCATATCTCTTTTTAATCAATTCAATTATTAATTTAAATAAAACATCTAATTCATATGCACCAGGTGGAATTGTTATCAAACCAAATCCATTTACAACACCCACAGTATTTGGTTTTCTAATACCAAATTAATTATTATCTTTTGTAATATTAAAAATTGTATTAAATGTTGTAAACCATGATAATCCAACTTCATAATTATAATCTTGATTTAATTCTGAAAGAAGTGGAAAATAAGCGGAAAATTCTGATTCTTTAGAATCAAAACTTAAATCTGTTGAATATTTTGTAGATAAAATATTAATCATTTTTTCTAGACTTTCTCCATTTTATAAGAAAACATTTAGGTTGAAAAACCGAAGAAAAAAATTAATTTGGTGGAGCGCAAGCGACTACCGAAGGTGGAACAATTACAAAACCTCAACCTTCTTTTTCATCAACACTTGGGACGTTAGTGACTGCCTTCAGAGATTTTTGAAAAGCTATTTTATATAAATTTATTATTTCTTCATACTCAGGAGTTCCAGGAATCAAAAATATTGTTTTTGGTTTTGATAATTTCAACAATTCTTCAGGAGTATATACTAAAACAGCATCATTTGATATCCCTTGAACTTTTTCGTTTGATATCTCTTGAACTTTTTCGTTTGATACAGATTGATTTTCATCCAGAAATGGCTGAGTAGAGATCTCCATAAGTAGTCGTGCTTCGCCCTCCAGAAATTTAAAATTTGATTTCAATTTATCCATAACTATTTTAAACATGATAATTTATATTATTTTATATTTATATTTATATTTATATTTATGTTATATTTATCATCTTTCCACTACCTATTTCAATATTTAATTCTTTTTCAACCAAAACACAACAAAAACATTTTCCTTTAAAACCATCATCTTTTTCCATTTCTAATGTTACAGTTAATCCATTAATTGCTAGTTTATCATCCTGTTCACTAACATCAACACAAAATATAGAATATAAATTTTTAAAATCCGAAAACTTTAATTGTGGTTCAACTAAAAATTCATGACACATTAAAATATAACTTTTATATTGCATTGATTGATAATTTTTTGCTTTATCAAATGCTATTGGTTTTCCAGGATAATAACTTGAATTTAATTGAACACTTAAAGATTTTAATTGTTTATCATTACCGCTTGATTGAATAAATTTTGAATTATTAGTTGTATAATTTATTTTGAATCTTTAACTCCAATCAAAATAAATCTCGGTTGAGTATTTAACATTGTTGGTTTCCATGAAAATATGCTTCCTCCTAAAATATCTGCACAACCTGGTATTCTTTGAAAAAAATTTACATTGATTGGTTTTGAAATCATGTTTAATCTTTCAAGAATTTGAGTTTCCAAATGTGGGTTACATGTTATTGATGGAACCATCAACATCATTCTTTCAAATTTTATTTGTGGTTTAGATTCTGGCTTTAAAGTTTTTCCATAAAAACATTTTTTATAATCTTCATTCCTTTCCATTTTCAATTCAAATGGTATTAAATAAATTATTCTATTATATTGTTGAAAGAATCCTAATATATTTTTTAAAGAATATATTCCATCTAATGTTTTGGTTGAATAAAAACTTTTTCTAATTTTATATCCTTTATTATTTTCATCACCAGTACCAGTATCCCGAATCCATCCACTTATTTCACCATCTTGATTTTTAAAATTAGAATCAGTCATAACAAATTATAATAATGAACTCATTTCACCTTGATATCTTATATTTTCAACTTATGTTGATCCTAAAGTTATTGAAATTTGATTAAATAAATTTAAAAACCAATTATATTCAAGAGTTATATCATAAGTTGGATCAACACCTGTAATTTCAAATTTATAATATATGAATGAATTTCAAATATCAAGTGGATGTGATGATTATTGAATTTGAAACAATAAATTTCCAGGTGAATTTAATGTTTCTGAAGATGAAGTTGATGGTAAAACTTCTAAATAATCTTTCTTTTTTAATAAATGATTAAATTTACTATTTTTATCTAAATTGAAAATCAACATTCTATTTTATTATTAAAAAATTTAAGAATTTGCAAAATTTAAGAATTTAGAATTTAGAATTTAGAATTTGGAATTTGAAAATTTAAGATATTGTTTTTTATCAATCAATTTCTTGGATAATAATCTTGACAAAATTGAATTTATGTGATTTTCACAATTATTATTTCATGCTTTTCTAGAAGTTAAATATTTTCTTAATTCATAAAATAATTCACAAGGATTATCGGATAAAAAATAATATTTGGTGTATTCTCCTTTAATTCCCTCTCCTGTTGTTTCTGTTGATTCCTGGGGTAGTTGCGACTTGATTAGTTTTTCTTTAGTTAATTTATCTCCGGACGAAGTCGGCCGGAGGCCTTCATCCCCAAATTCTTTAACTTTTTCAACTTTATCTTTTTCAACTTGTTCATCATATGTTGGTGGTTTTTGAACAAATTATTTTATTTTTTTATAATAATTATTTGATGAAATAGAATTAATATCTTTTGTTATATTCTCATATGTTTCAATATCACTTATTGGAATATTTAATTCTTCTTTAGAATTAAATGCATTTCTTTCAATTGTTTTTTTCAATCCATTAGTAAAAAGTTTTTTCTCATTATTATTTGATGTATGTATATGTTATTCCTTTCTTTGGTTAATACAAATGTTTCGCCACCAATAGATAATATGGTTCCATCTTTTTCATGAAGGTTTACACCTGTAAGATGAGGTGTGATTGATTTACCTTTTATAACATCATGATTTACATTCAATTCTAATTTTATTGGTTTAATTTGTTTTATGATTTCTTGATTAATTTGTGTTGATTGATCTTTAGTTTCTGTATCCTGAAAAAGTTTTCCATCTTGTAAAGGAATCAACTTGGGATCTTTATACGAAGTCGACCAGAGGTCTGCATCCCATAGAAAATTTTTTCGAGGTTCTTGGAAAATGTTTACTTCTCTAGGTTTATTTTGATTTAAAATTAATTCATTTTTTGTTTCTTTAATAACATCAATTATTGGTTTTTCAATTTTTGTAGCCATGAAATTATAATTTTGATTATAAAGCCTTTTGGATATTAAATTATCATTCCAAATATTTTGTTGAATATTTAATAATTTACAATCTTGAATATATTTATCAAGATTAAAATCATTTACATTTCCAACCATTTTTATTCAAGAAAATTCAGTAATCTTGAGATTCAATAATTCACTAAATAATTATTTTTTCATATACTTGATTTTTTTCTTTATCCAATGCAATATAATTATATTTTACAGATAGGTGAATTTCAAAACTATTAAAATCTTCCTTGTCTAAAGTATCACTAAACAAATCAATAAAAATACTATCTTTATTTCTTTTTCTTAATTTAAAGAATATGAAAAAGTTAGAATTACCACGAATACTTCTAGATGGTAAATCATAATAATTTTGAGCTAAATAAATTACATTGCAATTATTATGTCTACATCGAGTAAAATAAGATTCCATAATTTCTTGATTTTTCATGTTGACACAATCATCCAAAATTATTAAATTCTTCGCTCGATTTAATTTTTCACATGGAATTATTTCATGATATTTATTACTCATTGTAACATTTATTTTATTAATAGTTTTTAATTCCCAAGTTGTTAATTCCCCACATTTTGTTTCTTCACATAATTCTTCACATAAGTCTCTAATGGATGTATCATCACGAATTTTATCTTGATTTTGAAATAATCCCACAATATCTTGTTTTGTTAAACCAGAATTTAACCCAGGAAAAATTATTTGCATTTCAGGTTGATCAATCGTTTTAGAAAAAATTATTAAATTATAGTCTATAAAATAAGGAGTTAGAATCATTTTTAACAACAAAACTTCCAATTATCAACATTCTAAAAGAATTTGGTAAAATAGGATTGTGATTGAATTTCATAATATTTTTATTCCAAGTTGGTGTAAACGAAGTTCCACTCGAAGAAGAAATTTTTAATAGTAAAATTTTTAATAATGAAAAATTATTTATTTTTTATAAGAAGAAAGAAAAATTCCATCACCATCAACTTCTATTTGAATATTTCCTTTATTTAATTTTTTCAAAACTTGTTTTAATTTTTTATTTGTAGAAGGACTCTTTTTATTAATAGATTTTATAAAATCACAAATTCCATGACCTTGATATGAATCTAAATAAATTCCACTTCCTGTTTTTGTATCTGTTGTTAGTTTTGTTAATTCAGATTCAATCTTCTCAATCTCTGCATCTAATTTCTTTGATTCTTTATAATTTTTAACAGCAGTTTTTATTCCCCTAGCTGCTCCAGCTGCTACTGAAATTCCTCCAAGTATTAAAGGTAATAAAGCAGCCAAACGTAAAATTCCACCACTATAGTAGTGGGATACCGGCCTTCTAGCCCAGAGGCCATCTAGCTCACATACCCCCCACCATCCCGGCAAAATTTTTTTTCTAAGTTAAAAAGTACAAATTTTTTTAGAACAAAGACAATGACTCATTCAAGGTAAATGAAACAAAGACCATGACTCATTCAAAGTCATTGGATGACTCATCATATTTTTTCAAGGTCATTAAAACAAAGAAAATGACTCATTCAAAGTCATTGGACGACTCATCATATTTTTTCAAGGTCATTTAAACAAAGACCATGACTCATTCAAGGTCATTGGATGACTCATCAAAAAAATTTCAAGGTCATTCAAAAGTAGGTCACGGTCATTCAAAATTTCTCAACGTCATATTATATTTAAACATTTTTAAATTTTAATTTACTACTTATTTTAATAAGAAGTATATATTTTGTAAATTTATTTCATTATTATTATTAATATTTTTATTATTATTATTATTATTATTATTATTATTATTATTATTATTATTATTATTATTATTATTATTATTATTATTATTATTTTATTATTATTATTATTATTATTATTATTATTATTATTATTATTATTGTTATTAATATTATTATTATTATTATTATTATTATTATTATTATTATTATTGTCAAGGTTATTGGATGAATCATCATAATTTTTCAAGGTCATTGAAAAGTAGGTCAAGGTCATTCAAAATTTCTCAAGGTCATATTATTTTTAAACATTTTTAAATTTTAATCTACTACTTATTTTTATGAGTAGTATATATTTTGTAAATTTATTTTATTTATTATTATTAATATTATTATTATTAATATTATTACTATTATTATTATTATTATCATTATTTTTATTATTATTGTCAAGGTTATTGGATGACTCATCATAATTTTTCAAGGTCATTGAAAAGTAGGTCAATGTCATTCAAAAGTAAGTCAAGGTCATTCAAAATTTCAACGTCATATTATTTTTAAACATTTTTAAATTTTAATTTACTACTTATTTTTATAAGTAGTATATTTTTTGTAAATTTATTTTATTATTATTATTATTATTATTATTAATATTTTATTATTATTATTATATTTATTAATATTATTATTAATATTATTATTACATTTTATTATTCTATTATTACTTATAAAAATTTATTAATACTTATTAAAACTTTAATTATTATTATTAATATTAATATTTTTATTATTATTATTATTATTATTATTATTAATATACTTATTACTTATAAAATTTATTAATATTATTATTATTATTAATACTTTTAAATTTTTTTATAATATTATAATTATATTATTATTTTTATTATTATTATTTTCATTATTATTATTATTATTATTATTATTATTATTATTATTTTTAATAATATTATTATTATTATTAATGTATAATAAAAACAAAACAACTACATAAAACTTTTATTATAAGGAAATAATTTTATTTTTATTAATATTATTATTAATATTATTATTAATATTATTAATTAGTATGATTACTTATTAATATTGTTTAATTATATTTATTTTTATTATTATTATAATTGTTATTATTAATTTTATTATTTTTGTTATTATTATTTTTTATTATTATTATAATTATTATTATTATTGTTTTTATTATTATTATTGTCAAGGTCATTGGATGAGTCTTTATTTTTTTTTTCAAAGTCATTTTAAAGTTTGTCAAGGTCATAGTATTTTTAAACATTTTTATATAAATTTACTACTTATTTTTATAAGTAATGTTTTAATATTTATTATTATTATTATTATTTTCAAGGTTATTGGATGAGTCATAATATTATTTCAAGGTCATTTAAAAGTAGGTCAATGTCATAGTATTTTTAAACATTTTTAATTTTAATATACTACTTATTTTTTATAAGTAGTGTTTAAATGTACTTTAATTTTTATTCTATTATTATTATTATTATTATTATCTTATAAGTAGTGTTTTAATGTTTTTTAATTTTAATTTTATTATTATTATTATTATTATTATTATTATTTTTATTATTATTATTATTGTTATTTTTATTATTATTATTATTGTTATTTTTATTATTATTATTAATATTACAAGTTTTTATTATTATTATTTTCATTATTATTTTATATAAATTTTCAACAAAGTATATACAATTAATATTGAATAGAAAAAGTTTGTTCAATTGTGTTTCATAGTAGACAGGGATAGAACAATTGTAAATGTTTGTAAAAAGTTTAAGAAAAATTCTATATTTTTAAGAAAATATGTGCAAATAAATATCAAAACTAATTATGGCTCAAATGTGTGTGTTAAACCATTGATATGTTACAGTGTTTATGGAAAAACTTTAATGAAAATATGTGTTATTTTTCAAAATTTTATGAAATATTTATTTTATGGCTAATAATGTGTATTTGTTAATTGATAAAAATAGTTCAATATTTATGTAAAGTTTGAGATTGTTAAGAAAAATGTAAATAATTTATGATACACACGTGTTTTTTGATTGAAATATTGGTGTTTGTTTTACCGATATAAGAAAAACTATGGACAATTTTTAAGAAAATACACGTAATTTATGATTATCATGGGATTAGAATTTGATTAAAGTTGTGAGAAAGTTGTTAAATTTGAGACCTTAAAATAAGACCTTCAGCAAATTGGTAAGAAAATAGTAGTTATTGAGTAATACTTATTAAAATTACCAAAGTTTTATAATTTTTGACAAGTCTTGATAGATCTTTAATAATATTTGTTAGTACTTTGAATAAGAATTTCTAAAAAAAAAGTTTCAACACAGTAGCAAATCGTAAAGAAACTAGTACTTATCAGTTAATTAAATTAACTAAGTTGTAAAATAATTGAAAAAATTTGTTAGATTTTCTAAAATTTTAAGATTGTTAGGTAATTGTTCTAGGTACTTGTTGAATGAAAATTAATGTATTTTATCAACAGCTCATAGTTTTTAATCGTACAATTTCTCTTCATTCCTGGAAATAATCGTAAGTATCTAAATTATTCAGAAAATTGTCAATAACAACATAAGTAATGGGTATCATAAATTTTTTAAATACTAATCAATTTTAGTTTTTAATTAAATTACAAATATAATAATAAAATCAAATAAATACTTGAATGCATGAATCGAACAATTTCTTAGAACTGAACACGTATCGTATATTTTATTCAGATTCCAATAATATCATTAAAATTAACCAAAATCTTATTGTTATATTTTGATAACCCTTAAGTCAATGAAAATGTATCGATTTCACTAAGTATCCATCTTTTGACATTGATATCCAACCGAATAAATCACCCTAAAAATAAGATTCCCCCTCTTGACCTATCGTTTTCCCCTAAAATAATATAAAATTTACTCTCAACCAATCATTTCTCTTTAAATGACAATAATCCCAGCTAAATTCATTATTTTCATAAAAATCAACGACTTATATCGATATTCAACCGAATAAATTTCTTGAAATCCCCTTAAAATAAATTCATCTCTTGACCAATCTTTTACCATCAAATAACACTTTCTCCTACTTTACCATATTCATTATTTTTTTTATAAAAATCACCTATTAAATAACGATACTTAACCAACTTAACCCCTTAAAAATATCAACAAATCTGTTCTTAATCGATTATTTCCCCTTAAAAGATCATAAATTCTCTTCTTAGCCAATTGTTTCCCCCTAAAATAAAATTTACTCTCAACCAATCATTTCTCTTTAAACGACAATATTTCAAACTATATTCAATATTTTTCATAAAAATCACCGACATATCGATATTCAACTGAATAAATTTCTTGAAATCCCCTTAAAATAAAATTCCTCTCTTGACCAATCAAATTACCTTAAGATTATCATAAATTCTCCTCTTAACCAATCATTTCTCTTTAAATGACAATAACCCAGCTATATTCATTATTTTCATAAAAATCACCGACTTATATCGATATTCAACCGAATAAATTTCTTGAAATCGCCTTACAATAGAATTCATCTCATGACCAATCATTTCTCCTTAAAAGATCATAAATTCTCTTCTTAACAAATCATTTCTCTTTAATTGACAATATTTCCACTCTCTCAAAAGATTTACACACATATTGATATCTATCTGAACAAATCCCCTAAAAATATTATAAATTCCTCATCTATATTTTCCATTTAGAAAATATTTACCCTTTGAACACAGATATTCAACCAACTCAACCCCTTAAAAATGACAACAAACTTGTTCTTAATCGATTATTTCCTTAAAATATCATAAAATTTACTCTTAACCAATCATTTCCATTGAAATAACATTTCCCCCAACTGCACCAATAATATACATATTTTTTAAAAACCTACAAGGTAAAATTTCTTTAGAAATCTATGTTTAACCGACTCTACTCCTTAAAAATCCATCATTCGAATCATATTTACTATATGTATTCAACCAATCAAATTCCCTTAAAATTATCATAAAAATTTGAATTTTACCAATAAAAATAAATTTTCTTTAAAGTATTACAAAATTGTTATCATCATTTTCCATCGAAAATCACCACAATTTTGTTCTGGCAACAATTTCAAGCAATTAAAAAATTCATCAAAAATGACTTAAATCGAATAAAATCTATGTTTTCCACATAAATTAAATTATTGTAAAATCACAAAATATATATCATATTGCTCATTAAAATTAATCAGTAAATCAAGTATAAATTCAATAAAAATTACCAGTCAACCATTAGAGATAATTCAATGATTTTCATAACTATACTGATAACCACACTGAGCATCCCCTTAAAAATCTCTAAATTATACTACTTTTGTGATTGATATCCATGAAATCAATATTAGAATTTAAAATGAAAGTAATTATTGACCCCTTTATTTACACTGTAAAATCAATTAAAATTTTAGGTTTCACTAAAATATTTTTAAAAATTAACTGATTTAATCAACTATTTAAATAGAACATAAAATTATAATTAAAATATCATTTACTATTCAAAATCTATCAGTCAAATTGGATTCTAATTGGTAAATAATTATCTTAAATAGATGTTTCATAAACATTTTGATCCTAAATTTATTTATTTATTTTTTATTTAAAATAATCCTAAAATCAAGTCTAATCTAATAAATTAAGAAGAAATTAATTGTTTCTAAAATTATAGATTTACCCTAATTTCTTCAATAATTTCATTAAAAACATAATCAAACCTTAAATCCATTAAAATTCAAAAGAAAACCATAAAATTCACAAAGATGATTAAAATTTACTAAAATAAATACCTCGTAAAACTAGATATTACTTAAATTATTATAAAATTTCCCTAAAAGCTCTAATTGATTTACATAGCCTAAAATTATTTTATTTTTGTCGAGTACAACCTAATCTATTGAAAGATGTAATTTATTTAGTTAAATTTTCATTGAAAATAACAAGTCAACAAATGGAATTTTAATTAGTAGAGATTATATTCTGTAAAGAAAATTTTCAGTGAAGAAGTAATATTGGTGAGATAGTACATTAAGTGACTAAAATCGTTGAAATTACTGAAAACAGTGGGATAGCTAAAGATATCTACTAAATAGATGAAATATCAATCGATATCTTAATAACTTACAAGGGTAATATACTTTGAATGGAGAAAATATACATCGAAGAGAAAAATATTCGTTGAAGAGGAAAAAACATTCATTGAATAAGGAAAACATTAATTGAAGAGAGAAAATATTCATTAAAGAGGAAAGCAATCATTAAAGTGAGAAAATATGAATTGAAGCTAACAAATATTCAGTGAATCGAGAATTGCTTATAATAAATTAGTCGGTAAAATTTCTCAATGATGAGATGAAATATCAATTAAATATTGTGAAATACTTGAAATAAATGGAGTCTGAATTATTCAATGATCAACAAATATACTTAAAAGATGAAAATATTTACTGAAAATCAATTGTACTTTAAGAATGTATTATTTACTATTATATTAAATTAAAAATTATTAACAATTGAGTAGATTTCATCGGTTAATTATATTTAAATAGGGATATATATTTTTGATGGATACTTATGCGCGGAAGAATAGTTATTAAAAACAATAACCATGCGCGTATACTAATCCGGCGAATATATACAAATCCTACGAATATTCAACAAATGCGGCAAATTTAATACTATAAATACGGGTGGATCTGATAACAAGTAGGAAGAATATAGTAGAAAGTCCAACAAATAATGGAATATAGTAAACAATACAATGAATAGATGAATAATTTGGTATTATGATTATAAGAAACATTTAGTATTTTGTAATATTAAATAAATTCAGAAAATTGATGTATGTTTTATATTAATTGTAACTATTAACAAAATAATAATTTAAATTCAAAAATAATAATAACATCAAAAATGATTATTATTTCTAAAAGTAAATTTATAACATTTTATAAAAAGCAATAATTAATATAAAACATACATCAACCTTGATGTATGTTTAAAATAATATGACCTTGAGAAATTTTGAATAAACTTGACCTACTTTTCAATGATCTTGAAAAATTATGATTAGTCATCCAATAACCTTGACAATAATAATAATAATAATAATAATAATAATAATAATAATAATAATAATAATAATAAAAATATTAATAATAATAATAAATAAATTTACAAAATATATACTACTTATAAAAATAAGTAGTAAATTAAAATTTAAAAATGTTTAAAAATAATATGACGTTGAGAAACTTTGAATGACCTTAAATTTTTTTTGATGAGTCACCCAATGACCTTGAATGAGTCATGGTCTTTGTTTAAATGACCTTGAAAAAATATGATGAGTCATCCAATGACTTTGAATGAGTCATGGTCTTTGTTTCAATTACCTTGAATGAGTCATTGTCTTTGTTCTAAAAAAATTTGTACTTTTAAACTTAGAAAAAAAAATTTTGCCGGGGGTGGGGGTATGTGAGCTAGATGGCCTCTGAGCTAGAGGGCCGGTATCCCACTACTCACTATGTTCGCCTTCAATCTGTTAAATTTCTGCAATTTTCTTTTTCCCAATGTATATTTTTTCACCATTATATTCAACAGATGCAGGTTTGTTTGTGTCTATTATTTTTCTTATTTTCTTTTCTAAATTATCAACAGCCTGTGTATCAATAATTTCATCAACCATTTTTAATAGAAATAATTAAAAAATAGTTTTTTCGAGTTCATTTTGATAGAATTTACCTAGAATTTCTTCACCACTCAAGTCTTTAATTCCACAAGTTTTTACATTTTTTGGTTTGTGAGCTTTTTAAAGATATTTATTACAAGAATTACAAAAATATTTTTCTCGAATTACCATATTTTTAAAATTAAAAAATTATAAATTTGTGAATTTGTGAATAAATATTTTTCAACTTGGAAATCACCAATGTGCGAATGTTTGAAAGTGAAAAATTTATAAGTGAATATTTGAAAATTTCAATATTTATCAATTATTCAAGTAGTGGAAAAATAGGGAGAACGAGTTCCGCATTTCCAATTCAGTTTTTCTCAAGTTGTCAGTTTCCATTTCTGGAAATTTACAAGTGGAGATTTCCAAAAAGTTTTGTTGCGAATTGCGCATGCGTTAAATTTTGTCAGTTTCCAATTTTGGGACTTAGATTCAGGTACCTTGATTTAGGATGGTTTGAACTCGTTCTCCATATTTTTCCACTACTTATGCTAAGTAAAGCAAGATCACATAATCGACTTTGGCCCATCGAGGCTCTCAAATATGAAAGTATCAATTTGAATTTGCTAAATGATCTTTCGCAACTGGAAATAGAAACCGCGATTGTTAGCAATACACATATTTTTATCTATAAAATTATTTTTTTATTTTCATTTGCGTATTTATAAGTTAGGCGCTTTTTCGCGCCACCTTCCGTTGACGCCCATGGCACGTGCCATGCTTGCCATACCCTAGTTACGCCTCTGGAAAAATGACTTTTTAACAATAACTGAAGATACATTGAAATACCACAGATCTTTTCTGCAAAAATGTATGTCAAAAAAGAAATTTGAAAATGTATAATAATGGTGTCAGTGAACAAAATAAAATTATTCCTCTGTCATTATGTTTAATGTACTGTTGAGGATACCTAAATAATAGAATAAAATAATTAATAAACATGTAAAACGATTGGGGGGAACAATGATAAGAGATTAAGATGTGGTTCTGAAGCTTAATAAAAAGGAAATGAAAAAGAAATGTTGAATAACGAGAAGGGAATAAGAGAAAATCAATAAAAACAGACAATTGAATAAAAGAAGGTCATTTATAATTAGCGAGTGCAAATTTAGGACAACAAAAACAAAAGCAAAATTTGCACGTTATCTCGAAAGCTCTTTCAAAATAAGGGAAGGAATGTTGTTTGGGAATCCTGGAAAGGGCATCTCTAAAAATTATTTATCTGGACAGCTGTCAGTGATTATAGAGGCCCAAATGGAATTAGGGTAAAAAATATTAAAATTCTATTTGACATCAGTAATTATTATTGGGTGACGAAGTATAAAAAGAAAGCGCAACTGGAATCAAAGAGAGAAAAATTGGACTAAGAATTAAAAGGAGGAAATTACAGAAAATTATTGAAGAAAAGTATTAAAAAGAAATTTGGAGAAATCTAGAAGTTGAAATCAAGGAAAAGTAAAATTTGAAACAGAAATTAAGCGAATAAATAATAAAGAAAGTTGAAAAGAAACAAAGCCAAAATTGTGAAAAGGAAATAAAGTGTAGTCAAAGCAAAGCAACTAAATCAGATTTACCGATCTCAAAAACTGGTCACAGTAGTCAAGTGATTGTGAAATCCAATTGATCCGAAAAGTGCTATTCTTCCCGAAGGGTCGTAATAAGCACGAAGTCGTGACTGTAATAGATAATTCTTTGTGTCATTTTAAAGTGAAGATCAAGTGTATTAATCAATAAGGTTTATATCGTTTGGAGTTCATTACTGTTGTTTAGAAGCACGCTTGGAGTCAGATTGACAATACATCATATTTAACTTCACCGACAACCCCAACAGTACTATACCGGAAAGATCATCTTCAATTCATTAATAAAGAAAAAGTAATAAAATTAGGTCACTCAAGTCATGGCATCACAGAAAAATTTCCAAGTATCAGGAGGATCAGTATAAGACTATGGTGAAAATCCACCAAATAACGAGAAAGATCATAGTGGCGAACAATTTGAAAAGTGAGCTATAATATAGCGGGGTACATGTGAATGATTTATATGGAATTCGAGATTTGTCAACAGCTCAAGCATAATCATAACGGGGAGTTACAAAAACGCAGCTAGATGAAATAGCAATTCGCTATGAAGAAAAAATAATTTCAGCTGTTGGCAAGAAGATTCAAACTGAACAAGCTCAGAAGACAGGGAGGAATAATTACGTCTGCTGATGGAAAACGTAATGCAGAGATTAGCAGGCCGCCTGAATGTCAGCAAATTCTCATTCTCAGGAACTTGATATTCACTGACCTCCAAACTTCGTTATAAACAAAGTTTTGATTTATCTTTCGTTTTAATTCATTGTAAGGTTTAGTTGTGAAACTGTAACTTCATTCGAACAGTATTTTCATCAAATAATCTGACAAATTTATGCCAGAGAGATCCATTCTGTAAATCACATGAAGCAGCGCATAACCTTTATAAATTCGCACAGTATGTGATACACCATTTCCAGAATCAAGAACGATAACTATTGTACGCCCAGACGCATTTAAAGAAAGAACAGCTTGAATCGTTTCATACATGGTTGTTGAATCCATTGTTTAAAGCATAAGTTGCGTCATCTTTCATGGTTTGTCTTGGGGTTCAAGTGTATTTCAATTTATCTAGTACTGCTATTTGTTCATCATAACATTTGTGATAGATTTCTTTTTCTTCATATACTCAACACGATTTGGTGATCGAAAAATTCCAAAAGACCTTTTTATTTCTAATTTTTATTCTTCGAAATAATCATAAATAGCATAAACCAATTAACATAAAACCAATTTCGAAACCTTTATTTAAATTCAATTATATAAATGTCATCATAAATCCAAATTCTACCAAAGTTCTTTATTAACAAAACATATTTTCAAAATTACTACGAATAAACAAATCAAATTAGAGTCATAATGTCTGAATTTCCATTTCAATTGCAAAATTCCAAAAAGCTGTTAATTTCATTGGGCAAACAGACGCTGGGATTAAAATTAAATCCATATGCACGCATAAATTAGTGTGAAAAACGACAGTGATGTTAGGGTTCGGCTTTGGCTCGCTTGGTGCGTGCCTTTGGGTGATTTTGTAAATAAAAATAATAAATAAAACAAATTACTAATAATAGTTGTGTAATTACTAAAAATAGAAATAATCTAATTTTATTATATAAATAATAAATATAAATAGTAGTTATAAATAATTAAAAAATATAAATAGTAATAATTGTTTAAATTTGGTCATTTTTAATTACCCAAAATAAATAAATTGATCCTGTTAATTAGTATAAAAAGAATTCGTTGACAATCGGTAAGGAGACAATAAGAATAATAATCTTGTTACAGATGAAGCAGAATTGCTGTGAATTTAAAAAAACGTTCTTGAAAATTAGTGGAAGAATAATTTGAAAGATTAACTGGCAACATATTTCAAGTAGTGCCATACCGTGAAAAGCTTAAATTCAAGAACTGCTATAAAAAAGGAAATCGTATTGAGACGATCCGAGTTAAATTAAGAAGAGCAAAGAAAGAAATATTTGAGCCAAATCAAATAGTCAATCGTTTAAAAATTCTCAAAAAGGTAAATAGTAATTCTCTTACTACTTTACTTTGTTATAAAGCAATTAAACGCGACAAACAGAAATTGGGAATCAGGTTTTAAGAATGATATCTCAATTGTAACAGTTTTAGCGTGTTGTTGTTTTTGTGGGTAAACTATAGAGGGTAGTCATATCTAGGCTAAACGTTATCACCAACTTAATGGGTGACAATCGATCGATGTATAAAATTTTGGGAAGCCCTCATCTTGTTACTTTCACCATAGAGCGGAGCTGCTGATAGTAGTGGGATGTGTCACATCCAGCACATGTCACATCCAGCACAGTACCCCCCCCCGCTGAGAGAAAATTTTTCTAAGTCCAAAAGTACAAAACATTTTTAAGACAATGACTCATTCAAGGTCATTTAAACAAAGACCATGACTCATTCATGGTCATTGGATGACTCATCATATTTTTTCAAGGTCATTTAAACAAAGACCATGAATCATTCAAGGTCATTGGATGACTCATCATATTTTTTCAAGGTCATTTAAACAAAGACCATGACTGATTCAAGGTCATTGGATGACTCATCATTTTTTTTTCAAGGTCATTCAAAATTTCTCAAGGTCATATTATTTTTAAACATTTTTAAATTTAAATTTACTACTTATAAAAATAAGTAGTATATATTTTGTAAATTTATTTTATTATTATTAAATTAAATTGTTTGTTTTAATTAAGTCAATTATTTTATTATTATTAATATTATTAATATTATTATTTTTATTTTTATTATTATTTTTATTATTATTTTTATTATTATTATTATTATTATTATTTTTATTATTATTACATGTTTTAATTTTTATTACAAGTTTTATTTATTAAGATTATTATTATTATTACTATTATTATTATTATTATTACTATTTTTATTACTATTATTATTACTATTATTATAAATATTATTATTATTAATATAAATATTTTTATTATTCTTATTCTTATTATTAATATTATTAGTTTTATTATTATTATTATAAATATTATTATTTTTATTATCATTATTATTATAATATTATTATTTTATTATTATTATTATTACTGTTGTTATTATAATTATTATATTATTATTATTATTGTTATTTTTTTTTATTATTATGATTTTTATTATTATTACTATTTTTATTATTATTATTACTATTATTATTATTATTATTATTATTATTATTATTTTTATTATTATTATTATTATTATTATTATTATTACTATTTTTATTACTATTTTTATAACTATTATTATTATTATTATTATTATTACTATTTTTATTACTATTATTATTACTATTATTATTATTATTATTATTATTATTAATAATATTATTATTATTAATATAAATATTTTTATTATTCTTATTATTATTAAAAATAGTATTAGTTTTATTATTATTATTATAAATATTATTATTTTTATTATCATTATTATTATTATTATTATTATTATTATTATTATTATTATTATTATTATTATTATTATTATTATTATTATTATTATTGTCAAGGTCATTGGATGACTCATCATAATTTTTCAAGGTCATTCAAAAGTAGGTCAAGGTCATTCAAAAAAATTTCAAGGTCACGGAATTTTTAATCATTGTTTAAATATAATCTATCTACTTACTTTTATAATTAGTATATATTTTGTAATTTTTATTCTATTATTATTTTTATTAATATTAATATTATTATTATTACAAGATTTTATTAATAATTTCCTATGTTTCATGTGCTTGTTACTCACGCTCTTATATTGATAATGTCCTTATTATTCATGCGCTCCTATTGACCATATCTTTATAAGTCATGTGCGTGCAATGTTTAATAATATTATTAATGTGTAACAAAGACATTGAAAACACACACACACACATATATATATATATAGTGTTAAATAATATTTACTCTCATAAAATGACATTAGATATTTCAGAATCACTTTTAAATCATACAGAGGTTTTATTTTATTTTTATTAATTGTATTAATCTTCTAAATTAAGATACCAGAATTCAGTATTGAATGGAATCAGACATTTTTAATAATCGATAGACTGTTCACAGAAACCTATGATTATTTATTACTATCAAAATAATAAGTCTTTTAAACATCACAACATTCAAATTCTCGTAGAATTATTCGGTTTCAAAAAGTCACTAATGAAATTATCTAGTTGTATATTATTTCTAAATAATATAAATCCTACAGAAATTAATATGCTTAATATATTCTGGGTATGCATGGATTTCAGGTTTGGAAAATATCGAGATTTTATTCAATCCTACATTGATAATGCAGATAAAATCGAAATAAAAATCAAGGATAAACTGGATGAAGTACAAAAACAATATCTTACATGTTCAAGTTGTTTAATTAATAAAGTCAATATTTTATATTTACCATGTGGGCATATCATTATTTGTTCATCATGTTTTAAAAACTCTAATAGATGTGAAAGTTGTGGTATAATTATTGATGAGTACCATTCTGTGTATATGTAATAAATGTTATTTTGTTTCTAAAGAAATATTATTCAAGTTACTTTTAACTATTGTGAACATGATCTCAAACCCTAATTTATAAAAGCAACTAATAATAAAATAATCAAAACATAATAAAATAAGTAAATGAAAATGTACAAGTTTAGTTTTCTATAATATACAAGTTTTATTACATAATTGTTCGAAATCGTCTGATAAATCCTTTTATTGATGATGATCATTCAGAAGCCAAAATTTCATTGAAAATATCTTGAAATGGCTGAGATCTAATATAGTTAAAAACACAATAAAAATTTACGATAAGAGAAGACAATATGAAGTTTATGCTTAATTATTGACAGACCAAGTGAGGTCAAAAAGTACCTCGGCTTCATTGCACAAATTAGGCTTAGCTTGTCGAGTAATTGCACATTACACAACTTTCATGCGCGGACACTACAAAGTGTCATAGGCACTAAATTAATTAATTAATGTTTATTACTACCAAAATAATTATTTGCAGACTAGGGAGATTATAGCCGCCTACGACCAGCTTGTAAATAAAATATAATAAAGTGTAAAGATATTATTATATTTAAAAATACAAACAAATAATTCATCCATTTAAACTCATCGAAATCGAATGATGGGAGTCAAAATAATGTTATTATTTAGTCAAAACGTGATATATTAAAGGCGCACGGGTATACTTTTAATTAATATAATTTGTAAAGTTTTTTTTTTTATAACTATATTCCTAAAATCAATTAATAAAACCATAGTTTTTAATATATATTCATTAGTCAAGTCTTTGTTAAACATTCACTTGTATTGCATCTACATTGTGAACTAACATAATCCACGTATATTGAAAATTTGATATATTCATATTTGCTATAAAGAGTTTTAAAATATGTTGAAATTAAAAGTGTGAAAACTGAAAATACTCAGAAAGCAGAAAAAATGATAATTGATATTAGTAATTCTGTGTTTATCCAATCTATTTGTATTAAGATATATTTTATAAGCAATATAACAACTGTAAAATAAAATATCTGTAATATTCAACAGATCTCTATTAATATTATTAATTAATACTATTATTATTATTATTATTATACTTTAACTTTTTATTATTATTACCATTTCATTAACATTATTTTCGTCTATTATAATTTTATTATCAATCATTTCGTCATCATGTGTGTTATCAACATTTATATTTAAAGATCTAAAATTTATAATTGAAGAATATTAAAATGTTTACTATTAAATTATCAAAAGTGGATAACATAACTAATTAATGATAATATTAAGTTAATTTATAAAGTTTTTACTTAAATTTTGAATTCAAATATATTTTATAAGCTAATTTTAACTTAAAGTATATATTTTATGTGTAAATATCTAATTGTGGTTTGAGTGAGTAAATTGATGCACTATGTGTATATTAGTAACAGATGGCTATCAGGTAGGTACAATATGAGTAAAGAGGGAGTCAACACATAATAAATCAATAAAAAGAAAACTAATTCACCCAATGAATCAATAAAAACAAAAGCATATGGAAACCAATCTACACAATAAAACCCCAGATATTTTATGAAAATATTTATTAAAATGACATTCTAGCACTATTGACTTTCCAAATTGGAGTCATGACATCATCTGAATTGATCCTGTATCCTTGTATAATGATAATTGTATACCAATGAAAGTTTTCAATAAAATTTACTTCTTTATTAGCAATATAAAACTTTGCATTCTCGTGGCCAAGATATATGTTGTTATCGCTTCTTAACTTGATATTCATTGTATTTAGAATTTCGTTTACTAATTACAATCTGCATCCGATATTATTGGGTATTGATTAATGTGATTGGCATTGAAAATTTGTAAGTGATAGAAAATCTGAGAAAATGTAAGGTATGGCTATAATTCTTCACTATCATAAATTCAGTTTGCATGTCAAAATAATGATTATAGTTGTCATCGTATTTATACTATGTATATAACCAATGCAATGATAATGTATAATTTTACTATAAAGATTCTAAAAATATTTTGAAATTAAAAATGTCAAAACTGAAGATACTCAGAAAGCTGAAAAATTAGCTATGATGTATATAACCTTAATGTCTGCATGACCTCTTCATAATCTCGATGTTTGAGTAATAAATTGCATCGATATTGCATTTTAAATGAATGGATATTGCAATAAAATATTATAAAAAATCATACGGAAACAAGTGATCAAAACTTATCTATATATATATATTTTTTTTATGATGGAATAATACCAGTTGAGGTTCTAAGGATCTATATAGAAATGTTTTGTAATCAAGTAATTCTTAAACAAATTGAATAGTTATACATGTTTTTGTTACAAATTAATAAATTTTATCATAATTCATTAAAATATTTAAGTAAAACAATATAAAAAAGTTTTATGTAAATTGTTACATTGTTGTATTAACTTAATATTGAATCGAAGTAATGAACCAGCAAAATTTATTTAAATATTACCATCAAATTATTTATGATAATTATAGTAAAGATAATAAACGTTTTAAGTAAATTATTACAAAATCATAAAATAACACAACTTGCAAATACTGCGATAAATTATTTTAATAAAATAGTTAACAAATAATAATAATAATAATAATAATAATAATAATAATAATAATAATAAAAATAATAATAATCATAAATTTTAATAATTTGACAGATAAAAAATTAGTTCTGATACTAGATGCTAACTAAATATTAACAAAATATTTTAATGGGGATACATAACTTGAGTACTTAATGTAATGTTCAGATGGATGAATAAGGTTTTGTAAAAATAATTGAAAATGAGTCAATTATCATCAAATTAATACTGTCCAATAAAGATATCATAGCTTGTTTTAAATATCTGATTTAATCGAATTTCCATTGATTTGTCGTAGATTTTGAATCTAAAAAACATACATTCAAAGATTTACTCACTGTTCGATGAAGGGGTTACATATCATTGTGGTATTAAATAAATCGGGAACAAAATTACTTTAAAAGGTTGATAAATGTATCGATACAAAGTTGACATATATGCACATACAAGGTTGACACAACTGCATTCACATGATATAACATTCACACATCTATCAATCAAAATCATGCATTTGGGTCGCAGATGAGTAATAAAATCAATCAAATAACAAAAATGAGCAAATCACATATAAAACACGATAATTATACATTGAGGTTATCAATTTTAATCAATGTGAGGTATTTATCACATATAAAATCTAACCTATTTCATGAAAATATGGTCATACAATTTGATCATACAACATGGTCATACAATTTGAGCATACAACATTATCATATTTGATTTATAAAGTAAAATAAATATTTTTAAAGTTATTTTTAAATACTGCAACGTAAAATAATCATAAAATACCACAACGTATTTTCATTAACAAAATATCAACATTGCCATGGATATTTTATCGTGAATATCACTGAATAGCAAAATTTTATATTTTACTAAACATTTATTAAATATTCATTAATAAATTACCTTAGATTTTATTTTCATAAATGGTGATAAAGGATACAGAAGTTTGGTTTGATATTTATTGAATAAACTAACCATTTAAATTAGGTGTTATATGGGGGTCAGACCTTTTTAATAATTGATAGGCTTTTGGCATCAAAATTTGATGATATATTTCTAGCAAAATTGAAATAAATCCTTTAAACATGAATTAGTTGAATGTTTTGTAGACTTGTTTGCATTCAACAAATCACTGATGAAATTATTGATGATAATGTCGATAAAATAGAAATATAAAAATTCGAAAAACTGTCCGATGCAAGAAAAGATTTTCTGACATGATCAATTTCTCATATTAACAAAGCATTCATCATATATTTACCTTGTGGACATATAATTATTTGTTTTTCTTGTTTCAAAACCACTACTCGTAAATGTGAAAGTTGTGGTATAATTATTGAAGAATATTATTTTGTATATATGTAATGTAGTAAAAATATATTTTCTGTTTTACCAATTGAATTTGATAAAAGTTACGACAGTTTTATAAAACAAAGTTCAACTTCCAATAATTCTAAAATAAATGTTTTGATGGTTTATGTCTAACGTAAAATAATTCTCAACAGTGAGTGATATATTTCAATGAAGTACCCCAAATATACCCATGTTTTCATAACAAACATATTAAGACTGTTAAATTGTATGAAATAGGTTAGATTTTATATGTGATAAATACCTCACATTGATTAAAATTGATAACCTCAATGTATAATTATCGTGTTTTATATGTGATTTGCTCATTTTTGTTATTTGATTGATTTTATTACTCATCTGCGACCCAAATGCATGATTTTGATTGATAGATGTGTGAATGTTATATCATGTGAATGCAGTTGTGTCAACCTTGTATGTGCATATATGTCAACTTTGTATCGATACATTTATCAACCCTTTAAAGTAATTTTGTTCCCGATTTATTTAATACCACAATGATATGTAACCCCTTCATCGAACAGTGAGTAAATCTTTGAATGTATGTTTTTTAGATTCAAAATCTACGACAAATCAATGGAAATTCGATTAAATCAGATATTTAAAACAAGCTATGATATCTTTATTGGACAGTATTAATTTGATGATAATTGACTCATTTTCAATTATTTTTACAAAACCTTATTCATCCATCTGAACATTACATTAAGTACTCAAGTTATGTATCCCCATTAAAATATTTGTTAATATTTAGTTAGCATCTAGTATCAGAACTAATTCTTTATCTGTCAAATTATTAAAATTTATGATTATTATTATTTTTATTATTATTATTATTATTATTATTATTATTATTATTATTATTATTTGTTAACTATTTTATTAAAATAATTTATCGCAGTATTTGCAAGTTGTGTTATTTTATGATTTTGTAATAATTTACTTAAAACGTTTATTATCTTTACTATAATTATCATAAATAATTTGATGGTAATATTTAAATAAATTTTGCTGGTTCATTACTTCGATTCAATATTAAGTTAATACAACAATGTAACAATTTACATAAAACTTTTTTATATTGTTTTACTTAAATATTTTAATGAATTATGATAAAATTTATTAATTTGTAACAAAAACATGTATAACTATTCAATTTGTTTAAGAATTACTTGATTACAAAACATTTCTATATAGATCCTTAGAACCTCAACTGGTATTATTCCATCATAAAAAAAATATATATATATAGATAAGTTTTGATCACTTGTTTCCGTATGATTTTTTATAATATTTTATTGCAATATCCATTCATTTAAAATGCAATATCGATGCAATTTATTACTCAAACATCGAGATTATGAAGAGGTCATGCAGACATTAAGGTTATATACATCATAGCTAATTTTTCAGCTTTCTGAGTATCTTCAGTTTTGACATTTTTAATTTCAAAATATTTTTAGAATCTTTATAGTAAAATTATACATTATCATTGCATTGGTTATATACATAGTATAAATACGATGACAACTATAATCATTATTTTGACATGCAAACTGAATTTATGATAGTGAAGAATTATAGCCATACCTTACATTTTCTCAGATTTTCTATCACTTACAAATTTTCAATGCCAATCACATTAATCAATACCCAATAATATCGGATGCAGATTGTAATTAGTAAACGAAATTCTAAATACAATGAATATCAAGTTAAGAAGCGATAACAACATATATCTTGGCCACGAGAATGCAAAGTTTTATATTGCTAATAAAGAAGTAAATTTTATTGAAAACTTTCATTGGTATACAATTATCATTATACAAGGATACAGGATCAATTCAGATGATGTCATGACTCCAATTTGGAAAGTCAATAGTGCTAGAATGTCATTTTAATAAATATTTTCATAAAATATCTGGGGTTTTATTGTGTAGATTGGTTTCCATATGCTTTTGTTTTTATTGATTCATTGGGTGAATTAGTTTTCTTTTTATTGATTTATTATGTGTTGACTCCCTCTTTACTCATATTGTACCTACCTGATAGCCATCTGTTACTAATATACACATAGTGCATCAATTTACTCACTCAAACCACAATTAGATATTTACACATAAAATATATACTTTAAGTTAAAATTAGCTTATAAAATATATTTGAATTCAAAATTTAAGTAAAAACTTTATAAATTAACTTAATATTATCATTAATTAGTTATGTTATCCACTTTTGATAATTTAATAGTAAACATTTTAATATTCTTCAATTATAAATTTTAGATCTTTAAATATAAATGTTGATAACACACATGATGACGAAATGATTGATAATAAAATTATAATAGACGAAAATAATGTTAATGAAATGGTAATAATAATAAAAAGTTAAAGTATAATAATAATAATAATAATAGTATTAATTAATAATATTAATAGAGATCTGTTGAATATTACAGATATTTTATTTTACAGTTGTTATATTGCTTATAAAATATATCTTAATACAAATAGATTGGATAAACACAGAATTACTAATATCAATTATCATTTTTTCTGCTTTCTGAGTATTTTCAGTTTTCACACTTTTAATTTCAACATATTTTAAAACTCTTTATAGCAAATATGAATATATCAAATTTTCAATATACGTGGATTATGTTAGTTCACAATGTAGATGCAATACAAGTGAATGTTTAACAAAGACTTGACTAATGAATATATATTAAAAACTATGGTTTTATTAATTGATTTTAGGAATATAGTTATAAAAAAAAAAACTTTACAAATTATATTAATTAAAAGTATACCCGTGCGCCTTTAATATATCACGTTTTGACTAAATAATAACATTATTTTGACTCCCATCATTCGATTTCGATGAGTTTAAATGGATGAATTATTTGTTTGTATTTTTAAATATAATAATATCTTTACACTTTATTATATTTTATTTACAAGCTGGTCGTAGGCGGCTATAATCTCCCTAGTCTGCAAATAATTATTTTGGTAGTAATAAACATTAATTAATTAATTTAGTGCCTATGACACTTTGTAGTGTCCGCGCATGAAAGTTGTGTAATGTGCAATTACTCGACAAGCTAAGCCTAATTTGTGCAATGAAGCCGAGGTACTTTTTGACCTCACTTGGTCTGTCAATAATTAAGCATAAACTTCATATTGTCTTCTCTTATCGTAAATTTTTATTGTGTTTTTAACTATATTAGATCTCAGCCATTTCAAGATATTTTCAATGAAATTTTGGCTTCTGAATGATCATCATCAATAAAAGGATTTATCAGACGATTTCGAACAATTATGTAATAAAACTTGTATATTATAGAAAACTAAACTTGTACATTTTCATTTACTTATTTTATTATGTTTTGATTATTTTATTATTAGTTGCTTTTATAAATTAGGGTTTGAGATCATGTTCACAATAGTTAAAAGTAACTTGAATAATATTTCTTTAGAAACAAAATAACATTTATTACATATACACAGAATGGTACTCATCAATAATTATACCACAACTTTCACATCTATTAGAGTTTTTAAAACATGATGAACAAATAATGATATGCCCACATGGTAAATATAAAATATTGACTTTATTAATTAAACAACTTGAACATGTAAGATATTGTTTTTGTACTTCATCCAGTTTATCCTTGATTTTTATTTCGATTTTATCTGCATTATCAATGTAGGATTGAATAAAATCTCGATATTTTCCAAACCTGAAATCCATGCATACCCAGAATATATTAAGCATATTAATTTCTGTAGGATTTATATTATTTAGAAATAATATACAACTAGATAATTTCATTAGTGACTTTTTGAAACCGAATAATTCTACGAGAATTTGAATGTTGTGATGTTTAAAAGACTTATTTATTTTTGATAGTAATAAATAATCATAGGTTTCTGTGAACAGTCTATCGATTATTAAAAATGTCTGATTCCATTCAATACTGAATTCTGGTATCTTAATTTAGAAGATTAATACAATTAATAAAAATAAAATAAAACCTCTGTATGATTTAAAAGTGATTCTGAAATATCTAATGTCATTTTATGAGAGTAAATATTATTTAACACTATATATATATATATGTGTGTGTGTGTGTTTTCAATGTCTTTGTTACACATTAATAATATTATTAAACATTGCACGCACATGACTTATAAAGATATGGTCAATAGGAGCGCATGAATAATAAGGACATTATCAATATAAGAGCGTGAGTAACAAGCACATGAAACATAGGAAATTATTAATAAAATCTTGTAATAATAATAATATTAATATTAATAAAAATAATAATAGAATAAAAATTACAAAATATATACTAATTATAAAAGTAAGTAGATAGATTATATTTAAACAATGATTAAAAATTCCGTGACCTTGAAATTTTTTTTGAATGACCTTGACCTACTTTTGAATGACCTTGAAAAATTATGATGAGTCATCCAATGACCTTGAATGAGTCATGGTCTTTGTTTAAATGACCTTGAAAAATATGATGAGTCATCCAATGACCTTGAATGAGTCATGGTCTTTGTTTAAATGACCTTGAAAAATATGATGAGTCATCCAATGACCTTGAATGAGTCATTGTCTTTGTCTTAAAATTTTTTTGTACTTTTGTACTTAGAAAAAATTTCTTATAGCGGGGGGGTACTGTGCTGGATGTGACATGTGCTGGATGTGACACATCCCACTACTGCTGATCTATTATACAGCTTTTGCCATCTTTGAAATATCTCGAGGACGGTTCGCAATAACCGATATTCTTACTTTAGTTTTAGTGGTATCCATATTTGTATTTATCTTAAATAAATATTTTGAAAAGTCAACGTTGTTTGTTTTGTTTACACGAATAATGTTTGGAGTCAGATATTCGATTGTGTTAGATGTTAGCCCAATAACGAACCTAACAGTGATATAGTATACAAAACACAATCAAGTGCAGCCATACAAAATATAACGGGAACAAATTAATTCTTTACATAAGTTAAGTAAGTAAAAATGTTTTTCTCTATTTCTCTTTGTTGTATATTCAGACATGTTATAATAATTATAAAATTGTTATTTACAATTTTGATAATACGTTTCACCAACACAACAATATGTTTTTCATTGTGCAAAAATCCAAATGAAGTTCATGTGCTGCAACACTTTTAAAAATTTTAAAAACCCTTTGTTTATTTTCAGATTAATTTTAGTTATAATTTAAAATAATTATTTTTAACTATCTTTTGGAATCGAAGACCTTTGTCAGGTGAACACACGCTAGAATCAACATGTTGACAGTAAGGATGTGTATTATATCAAAGAAACAAATTAAAATATTCACTTTTGAAAATAAGAGCAATAACATAATTATAAAACATGCAATTACAAAGATTTCACTTTAAACATTTTGTCAAAAAAAATTAAAATGATTTTAACGATGTTACAGTCAGCTGCAACGACTTAGATTCAAATTTTCGATGATATAATGCCATTAAAACTTGCTAGCAAACTAATTTATATATCAGATAGGTGAATAATAAAACAAGACCCTGCTGCAAAGTAATTATTATATTGTTGAATAAATCGAAATTATTACAAATTAAAAAAAATTGTTTTAGCAGCTTAAACAAACCAATACATGTTACAATCACACACTATCAAAACCGGAAGCGAATGTGTAAACATCAAAGATAGTAAAGTAAGTGTTGGGCTAGTACAAGGTTTTGTTTAAATGGATTGGAAATAACACTCAAACACAACATGCAGATTTGAAATCGGACCCATAAACATCAAATAACCACCTCAAAATGCGAGAAACACATAATTAAAAATATAAAATGAAAAAACATAAAACTAAATTAAAATATTAACAAATGCACCAAGATTTACACGAATTGACATAAAAATAGCATAATAACAAAAGATTTGACCGAAAAATTGACAATTTACGGAAAAGAGAAGAGTTAATGAATAAATTGAATAAAAATAAAATAATTCTAGTCAGAAATAATTAAAATAAAAAGTTAACGAATAAATTATCAAACAAAATTGAGAAAATAATAAAAATTAAAATTAGATTAGACAAATAATATCAAGGTCAAATTTTGTTTTATCGCATGAAAATTAACACGCAAGGTTAGAGTCACAGAATAGGTATAAATACCAATCCATTTTCACAGAAAATCAATCAATCAATCAATCACTTATAATTTTCACTTAGTGAGCAAGCCACTTTCTAAGGAGCAACTCTCGGCAATAATTTCCACAGTACAAAATCAAGCAACTTATATGTAAGCTCTACTTGATCGTATGTGTGGGAATCTTTTTGTCGTGTAACTGAATGTATGAATGAGCAATATGTATCTATTCGAAAAAAAAGAGATTCTTCTATGTCGAAATTTTTCTGGCCCACAGCCGCACAATACACAAGTCATTAAATTCCTACATAACTAGTCACACTGTGTAAGTGCGATTTCTCCGCCTATAGTGTGTGCCCGTGAGAGTTCCGTCGTGCGTAACGACGGCCTAGAACGTAAATATTCTATTCGTTATAGGGGTAGTGGGAAGATTGGGAACTAGTCTTTTGGCTGGCTCACTTTCGCCCATCTCCCAAAAAATCGACCTAAAATCAAAAATACAAATCGGCTAAATGGATCACACTGAGTAGTTCAGTGGACAATCGTAAAATCTAATATGAACACAAGTTCCTTAGGACACATTGCAAAATTGAAACTAATACTAATTACCCTCCAGCAACGATGCCTGAAAACCTCATTAAATCCTCTAAATCTATTGCTTACTACTTTACCTACATACATTTCAAAACTGAAAACAATTTATTAACTACTACAAAGTATGATAACCTTGACCACTCACCTAACTACACTGAAAATGACCTTATTATTTCACCAAACCTTAACATTTACCCTCAGAAACTTATATCATCCAATATTCCAATTATCAACCAAGACCCAACTAAAATACCATGTAACCTGCGTGGCTATTTATTCTGTAACTGCTGTAATAATGACCCTTTTATTTCATCCACCCTTAAATATAACCGTAAAAATTTTTTATCCTCAAATACCTCTTTAAATACACCAATTATTGACCAAGATTCTATTAAAGAACCATGCAGTATACGTGGCTATATTTTCTGTAACTGTTGTAATAATAGTGACTATAACGATGAAAGTGATGATAGCGACTGCCCTGATGAAGATGAATACAACACATTCCACGCTGATCCTGACTACCTATCATACATTAAAAGCCAACAATATGAATAAGAATATTACTAACTCCAGAATGCCTTGTATCCTGATGTTTGCCGTTACTGCCTGATGAAAATCCGATAATAAATCTCCAAATACTGAATCCGATATATTGAAATACCGAAATACTGTAATAATGAAATACTGTAATACTGAAATACTGAAAAAATACAAAAATACGAAAATACGAAAATACCGAAAATACCGAAAATACCCAAATAGCGAAAATACCGAAAATATCGAAAATACTGAAAATACCCAAATACCCAAAATACCCAAAATACCGAAAATACCCAAATAGCGAAAATATCGAAAATACTGAAAATACCCAAATACCCAAAATACCGAAAATACCCAAAATACCCAAATAGCGAAAATACCGAAAATACTGAAAATACTGAAAATACCGAAAATACACAAATAGCGAAAATACCGAAAATATCGAAAATACTGAAAATACCCAAATACCCAAAATACCGAAAATACCGAAAATACCCAAATAGCGAAAATACCGAAAATATCGAAAATACTGAAAATACCCAAATACCCAAAATGCCGAAAATACCCAAATAGCGAAAATACCGAAAATACCCAAATAGCGAAAATACCGAAAATATCGAAAATACTGAAAATACCCAAATACCGAAAATACCGAAAATACCCAAATAGCGAAAATACCGAAAATATCGAAAATACCGAAAATACCGAATGCCAGATGACTTATATGTTTGCCGAATACCCGATCAATCTACCGACTACCGAACGTTGAACGTGACCCTCAGAGTCGTACTAAGGGCTGGAAATGCTTTTTCCGCCTTAAAGTGTAATAGCGTGAATAAACTAAAAATTCTCAAAGGACAGAGTAATCGAACTCGCCTCACCGGATTTTAATTAATAAAAATTTGATTTTTTTTTTTTTTTTTTTAACTAAATATCGTAAATGATGAAAAGTGATTAGCTATCGTAAAATGACGAAAATTAATTAACTATAGTCAAATGATGAGAAGTAATTAACTATCGTAAAATGACTAAAAATAAAAGGAGTAACCAATAAATTCGAATAAATTAGATGTAAATACTCAACACAATTAAATTGCTGTTAAAATAGTCAGAACTAATGTTAATATTTGAATAAACTCCGAAATGATGATAGGGTAGATCTCAAGAAAACTCAATTAAAATTAATACGCATCAAAAAAAAACAAACAGGATAACCAAAATTACCACACCAGTAATGAAATGTAGATCCCTACTTCACTGAATAAAATTGAACCATGAATCATACCACGAGAATCAAACAACCAAAATATTCGATTTAATTAAAATTCAAAATCTAATGACGTGACATCATCCAAAGATTCATCACTAAAGGGCGGACATCGAGGGGAACCGTACGGCAGTATTCTTCATGGCAAGGACGTAGAGCCGAATACCCAGGGCAGGTATACCATTGAGAATTATTGGAGACCGAGAGAGATCTTGATAAATTTCATTCATAGTAAAACTAACATCACGATCACTGATATGGAAATCGTAGCATCCGTAGGAACCCGTCGACGTTTCGTTAATGACTGATTGTACTTCTGATGATACTCCGATACAGGTGATTGGATTGGGAAGGGAGTAAGACATCGGCAGAGAGGTGAACTAGATTTCACAAGCCCAGGGAACAATTCACTCCTAGTTCGCATCGAATAGAAAAGGAGATCGGAGATAAATCAGTTTAGGATCGAAACCTAAATCCATTTCCTTGATTAACGACAAATGTGAAAATATTCCGATTCATTTAGTCAACAGAAAACAATTAAGCGATCTCGGTAACAGTATAAATACTTCAATCATAGACTAGTCATAGCCCTGATCATTGATACGACATAGTGACAGGTGGTAAAAAATTGAATCAACAACTGGCATGGAGTAATAGTCAATATTCCCGACCATTTAATAAATACGAAATTATAATTTCATTGAATTCCACGTCATAGAAAACAAAATTCAACAGAAATAAACTAAATTGATCTGTAATCAAAAATTGATAGCAAATAAAGAAGGGGTTTTAATCAGCCACGTCATAATAAAACTAAAATTCCAACTATAAAAGTAGCATTAAATTTACCAAAATTCATAACCGATAATCATGTCGAACTCTCGTTTGACTAACACTGACCGTGGACGCGACTCTAGAAAGCGACTGAGAGGCCCTACCCAGGATCAAATATCGAACAATGACGCCATTAGGTAGAACGGAGAGATACAACGAGGTATGGTATACTCATGATTCCCATTTTATCACACAATTAAATTCATATTCACCATAAGACCGCGTAGATAAAATAGATTATTTCATGATCACCTTCTATATCCTTGTTTATTATAAATGAATTCTTAAGATGTATGTTACGATTAATTATGTCGCTTATTCAGACCGCAGAAATCCGCACGGAGGATGGAACGACGACTCTCGATTGACATTGCAGATTTCCCCCCAATTCAGCCGCACGATACAGACAGGCATTGTAGGATCAGGGATATGTCGTTACTACTTATGGAGAAGCCAGCTGGCCCCGACGCAAACGATTGCAGAGACGAGATTGAGTATACTACAATGAAAATGGAAGAAATGGAGAAGAAGTACCACAAGAAGGCGGTTCTGGCCAGGCAGCGATTGGCCCAAATAAATCGGGACATCGCGAGTGGGATCATTCCCAGTACCGACGGATATCCTTCGGATTATGGGGTCTCATTTGAACTAGATGACCCAAGACTCCAACAAATGGCCGCTCCAACGAAATTGATCCTGCCCGAGAAATTGATCCAACCAGCTCTTTGTAATCGACTTGGGCCGAGGCAACAGGACGAGCATGCTTATGCCAGCCGACGCCTACAATGAGCATTCTCCAGTCGCGTTCGACGTAACGCCAATTCCGAGGACCAAAGATGATCTTAAACGGATAAGCTTGTATTTTGAAATAAATATTATTGGTCATTTTGACTATTTACTTGCATTTGTTAATGAACGAAAATAAATACTAATTTGATAAAATACAAAACAGGCCTAATTACTCTATTTAAGAACGTGTCGTCCACAACGTAGGACTTAACCGCCACGAGGAAGGAAATTTCTATTATCAAGTAATGAACAACGAATTTAATTAAATAAAACGACGGCCGCGACACTCATAGGTCACTAATTTGATGAAATAAATGTTATGCACTAAAATACTCGGGATAGGGGCAACTAAGTTCATTAATGTGTCTAAATCAACAATGGCAACGATGATTACTTAGCTAATTTCTCTTAATTCAAAAATGGAAGCGACGAGGATTCTCAACCGAGAACTGAAGGAGCTCCGACACGATAATATGCACCTTCACCGACAACTCCTCCAACAAAGCCGCGAACTCCAAGAAATAAAAGCCACATGGGTGAATCCAGATAAAATGAAAAGCGTATGTCACAGACTCACTGCGGCACAACAAGGTTGGAAAGATGAGAAATTGTTAAACCAAGCCCAACGGGCGCAAATAAAAGGTTTGGAAGTCGCTCTATCAGCGTGCCAAGAGGGTAGTGCAGTGACATACTCTTTAGTCTTTGCACCAGCACAACTGGTTTATCGTGACCAGGACCAATCAAAACACCCCAAAAAACGATCGCACCCGCACCTAGGCCAGGCAGAACGGAGCGCTTACGACGACGTGCCCAAGGCGGAAGCAAATGATTGATAAACTAAAATTGAAGTATTGACGAAATAAAAATGTGTTCTTGATAATTTGTTTTCATTTACAATAATTAGCATACGCGAGCAAATTAAAGCGGAGATATTAAAGGGACCTAAATGCAAGACGGACAGAGGCCTTCTTACGGCAGTCCGCTGAACCCGACATAGGACTAAACCTTAGCAGTTCTGACATCGGAACTCACCTTTGGAGGTCCTGTGAACAATGGTTACAATTCCAACGTTGCCTAGCAATGGGTAGCCATTGGCGGGCGCGAAATATTGTATGTAATGGGGTTAAGGTCACCAACACCACTAACCCCACATAAGTAAACCTATATAAATCAATAATTATTTATATTACAATAATCATATAGGTAAGATAAGTAAGCCAATCAATACAAGTTATGCATTCCAATCTGGAAAATGTTTGTCTGTATGCTAGGATTTTTGGGGGCGGTCAAAACGCGTGTGCGGGTTTGATCCGGCCCGCTGGTTGTATTTTGCCCACCTTTGACTTAAATCATAATAGGAATCGAATGTTTACAGCTGATAAAATAGGGAATAGATCCGATTTCAAGTAAAACAGAGGTCTAATTGGGCGGTAAAAACAAAATTGAGATCATGTTATCTATTAGTACCTTGTTGGACTCGAGATACTTCCAAGCCATTACAGTACTAGTAACAGAACTCAGCTTTCGCTGACAACCACCCACTCGAACACAATTATAACGTTCCGGAGCGACGGAGGCCAAGTGTTAGCGACAACGTTATTGTGAAATTGCAAGGTTAGCACCTATATATTATTAATTTCGACATCCAGAAACCCACCTATAATAATAACTTAAAAACTTTAAATTTCTAATTCTCCATTTCCTAATATATACAAACGACTCGCACCTCCAAGTAAACAAAACATCCTGAGCTTGTCGCTTGTCATTTTATTGGTAAACTAAAAGTCCTAACGGTGAAAAAGTGGCAAGCCACCGCACATCGATTAATCTAGTTTCTGATTAGATTTTACTTTGTACGTTAAAAAAATAGAATTTTAATCTACTTTTTTCTGAAGATTATACACAAATGTGGTTATGATTTTCGTTGTGGACAAAAGCAACAAAACACGATTTCGCATTATCCAGTAACATTGCCATCCGAGATAAACCTAATTAAATATTTTGCCATAACCGAAGACGGACGTTTGATTTTAGACGGCGACAAATTTTGGACAAAACTAAATTTTCTTTAAGCTAATCGTAAAAACCTTTCTTGAAAATTAACCTTTAAGTCAAATGAAAGGATAAACAAATAAATAAAACCAAGTTATAGCGAAATAATTTAATTAAATAAGTCATAACAATATATTAAACGTAAAATACAGATTGATAATCACCCACTTTGGCTTCCGAATAGTCCGAATAGTCCGATGGTCCTCATGACAAACAAAAATAATTGTTTGATGAAAATGAAATGAAATTGAAAAGTTGTAAAAATTGTGTTATAATTCAGGGAAGCAATTTCCTGAATGGCTGAACCTCCTCGAATAACTCATTTAAATAAATTATCCGTTTCGACTTGTCGATTTTTTAATCCTTAAAAAATTTTACAATTAAATTTTTTTAGAATTTATTTAACTCGTAAAAATATTAAATCATTCCTGAATAAAATTGACATCATATGAAATGATAGACCTATTTGGGTAAATTCAGCCGATTGGGATTTTTCCCAATTAAGTGTCATAATTCTTTCATTTATTTCGATTGTGGCCTTTCGCCTAAAAATAGAATTAATTATCATTCATCAGTTTTATTATTTGCTCTTACTCACAAGGATGACCAGGGAATTGCTCTTACTCACAAGGATGACCAGGGAATTGCTCTTACTCACAAGGATGACCAGGGAAGTGCTCTTACTCACAAGGATGACCAGGGAATTGCTGTTACTCACAAAGATGACCAGGGAAGTGCTCTTACTCATAAGGATGACCAGGGAAGCGCTCATACTCACAAGGATGACCAGGGAAGTGCTCTTACTCACAAGGATGACCAGGGAAGTGCTCTTACTCACAAGGATTAC
This sequence comes from Schmidtea mediterranea, assembly GCA_022537955.1. Taxonomy (NCBI): domain Eukaryota; kingdom Metazoa; phylum Platyhelminthes; order Tricladida; family Dugesiidae; genus Schmidtea; species Schmidtea mediterranea. The sequence continues at coordinate 107,834,056 of CM039679.1, forward strand.
CAGGGAAGGGCTCTTACTCACAAGGATGACCAGGGAAGCGCTCATACTCACAAGGATGACCAGGGAATTGCTCTTACTCACAAGGATGACCAGGGAAGCGCTCATACTCACAAGGATTACCAGGGAAGTGCTCTTACTCACAAGGATAACCAGGAAATTGCTCTTACTCACAAGGATGACCAGGGAATTGCTCTTACTCACAAGGATGACCAGGGAATTGCTCTTACTCACAAGGATTACCAGGGAATTGCTCTTACTCACAAGGATGACCAGGGAATTGCTCTTACTCACAAAGATGACCAGGGAAGCGCTCTTACTCACAAGGATGACCAGGGAAGCGCTCTTACTCACAAGGATTACCAGGGAAGTCCTCTTACTCACAAGGATGACCAGGGAATTGCTCTTACTCACAAGGATGACCAGGGAAGTATCTCGATATCGAAATTTAATCAACGAATCAAAGTAAAGCAAGAATAGTCAATATATATTTCAACAACACAAAGATATACATGTTAGAAAGCATGTTAATTAATCTAAACGTTTCAAAATTAAAAACAAATATAAATCTAATAAGCCCAGGCTTCCGCTTGATTGTCATTCTCGGCCAATAGGAAGCTCGGATTTTCTAGATATGATTTGAGATACGAAACGAATTGGGCGGAGGCCATTTCATCGACAACTCTCGCATCAGAGCACAATGTGAATCTCATTCTAGTGACAATTTTCGGTTGAGATGGATTGTTGGTGTCATGCTCAATGTCACCGATACCGGCCCCAACAGCCAAGATGGCCGCTTGCGGTGAGTTAATAATTGCTGTGAATTCCTTGATGCCGAACATTCCCAGATTCGATATCCTGTATCAATCTATTGATTATCACCCGGATAGATCGATGTGGATTACTCACGTAAATGTCCCCCCTTGGAATTCCTGGGGCTGCAATTTGTTGGCCCGAGCTCTTTCTGCCAACTGATGAATTGTATTGCTGATTGCTGCCAATGACAATTTGTCCGCATCAAATACAATGGGCGTTATCAAGCCGCTGTCTGACGCCACCGCAACTGATATGTCAACGCTGCGGTTGACGGTGATGTTCCCATCGGAACTGAGCCCGTTGTTGACACTGGGCACCAGCTGAAATAATGTTGCTATGGTCATTATATTATTTGGGATAAATTGTGATGCAATCAATATTTTGATATTTCGCTTTTGTTTAAAATAATAATTCATATAATTACTTATAATAATAATAATAAAAATAATAATAATAATAATAAATAATAATAAATATTAATCAATATACAAAGAAATCATCATAAAGTCACATGAATGCCCAGAAACGCGAGGATCAATCAGCAATCCATGTGCCAATTTCTCTATCCCATATCAATTTACTCACCCGCAATGCCAAACTGGCCGCCTTGACAATGAAATCATTCACCGACACCAAAATGCCTTGCTGATCTTTCAAGTGCTTTCTGGTGGCCAACAGTTGTCCAATATCTGCTTGGCCAGTGACGTATTGATGTGGAATGGTAGATTTGCTTGTTGTCATCCTTCTGGCGATTGTTTGTCGCATGCTGCTTAATGGCAAGTCCACAAATTGCCCCACTGGCTGCTGCTGCTGGATGGCGGAGGTAGCTGGCTGTTTCTGCGCTGCCGGACATACCTTGCTGGAGGTCACTGGTGCTAATTTCCCTTTATCAATGTGCTGCAATACGTCAGTCTTTGTCAGGATGTCGTGTGGTCCACTGTGAGGAATCTGATTAGATCCCAATCCGTACGTGTCCAATAACCGCCGCACTGCCGGACCTAATTTATCATTGTCGTGTTTTTGTGATTTGTCGTCCGGTTTACTCGCTTGTATTGTTGCTTGAACCACTTTTGCAGGTTTTGCTGCAGCAGAAACATCCTCAGGAATGGACACCGACTTCCAATCTTCATCAGCATCTGCCATCACAGCTATTGAATCACCTACTTGAATACCTTGGCTATCTTTAACTTTCTGGTATCAGTTATGTTAACTTTTTGAGAATTTAAATATAATTACAATAATCTTTGCTAATATTCCATCTTCTTCTGCTTCCATTCCTACAACTGCTTTATCTGTTTGAACATCACAAATTAAATCTCCAGCCGTTACTTTATCTCCTTCTTTTTTATACCATTCTACGATTCCTCCTTCACTCATGGTTGGAGATAACGAAGGCATTTTGATAATGGTAGAAACTAAAATATGCTATTCAAATGATTATTATTCATGTAAAATACTTTATTACATTTCATTAATCCAGAATTTATAATTTTATAATTGGTAAAAATACGTGCTAACTTAAACATTATTTAATTTTCATACAAATTTCTATTTTAAAATAACTATTTAAGAATTAAATAATTTGATGTATTTAAACAAACGTAATGATTTGTATCCAATAATATTTTATTTAAATGCGATTATGTATTTTAAAGATTTTCCTTCTAACGCTCTATTTAGTTTTCAGAGTTAAAATATTGATCGAAAAAAGTTTACCATTACAACAAATATATCAAATATAAGATTGATATATTGGTTGACTTAACAAGTCAGCTGCCACAATGTTAAGAAAAAATTATCTTCCGAGCCACGTCAGTTACTCGGCTAATAATACTACGATGGGCAGTGAGAGACGTACGCCGGTTCACGCAGCTACATATAATGAGGTAAGTGAGACGCGGCATAAGTGTCTCGTGGCTGAGATGCTCGAAAACCTGAAACACGACATGAATTTCCCATGGCAGCTAACGTATTAAATAATACGCTCTGAAAATTTGTGCAATTTTCAGTTAATAGTGTTGGGCAAAAACTAATGGAGCCATATTTGTTTAACCAGCACTATAATGTCTGTGTATTTTTGAGCGGGAAACCTAAATTTAAAGAAAAATAAAATAATTAAAAATTAAATAAAAATTTTATACAAAAATGTAAAAAATTGATGATAAATTGAAAAGAATTAAAAAATTATATTTTAAGAATATTCTCGAAAATTCCTTGTTTAACCGTATTGAAACACACACGCGGGAAATCGTGATATATAAGGCAGTGCTAGTCGAGCAAAAATCACTTTTTTACTCACTCTCACTTTTTACTCTTTTACCAATTTTTACTATCACTAGTTTATTTACTTTTTGAATTTACTCTGAGAAATTTGGAATCAAGGTTTTTGGACGATTTGATTTTGGGTCGAAATTTTTAAAAGGAAACAAAAGTAAATATTTTTTGTGTTTATAATTTGTCATTTTGGTTTATTATTATTTGAAAGCATTTTTTTTATTATAATACATTACCACGAGTAATTCAGTCACCACTATAGGGTTTTTTGTTATTTGTCCATGAAATATTTTTTTTATGAAAATCAAATTGAAATAATTTTTTAAAATTTTATTATTGAGCCTCCATCAAGAGGAATAAACTTCAAAAATTGTATTTAAATTTATTTCTTTTTCTTATATACACGCACGCAAGCTAATAAAATGAATTTTTGTTACCCCGGATCTAACCGGTGGTTAGCGGGGAACCCGTGGTGAAGGCAGTAGCTGGAAACGATCAGTATTCTCCCTTCCTAAATCCTATCGCTCAACCCTCGAAAGAGTAGTGTTGAGGTCCTGGGAAAGGTCTAAATATAAAGATCAACAAATGGCAATGAAAGATATATAAAAGAGTTAATGTAGGCGAAGTAAACTAACAACCCAATGAAGAATGACTGACAAAATGAATAGAATTACAAATTTACAGAAATTACAGCTAAAGAGACACTCGAATAATTGTGATTTTTTGAAGACATTCCGAATTATTACCTCACAACCGATCCTAAACAGCCATATTTGATAAAAACCATCTCTAAGACCTAGGATACACATTCGCCCATAATCATAGTCAGATTTTTATATTATTATTATTATTATTATTATTATTGTTATCATTTTTGATACTGTAGCCATAAGTTTATTGAACCTAATGTTAAAGTTGAAAATGTTATATTTATTTTGAAATGGGGGTTGTCGGACGAATCGTATAAATTAAACCCACTTTATTTTAGATTTTTATTAGTTTTGAGCTTTGCCCTGATTTTTCGTAAAATCTATTATTATTATTATTATTATTATTATTATTATTATTATTATTATTATTATTATTATTATTATTATTATTATTATTATTATTATTATTATTATTATTATTATTATTATTATTATTATTATTATTATTATTATTATTAGGAGGTTCATCCTGTAAAACATTAAAATCAGTTTTTGTTTCCATAAATTTTATTTCAATAAATATCAAACTCCAAATCGTCTGCTTTAATCTTTCTTATTTAAACAAATGTTCTACGAAGATATTTTTAATTAAAATATCTTCTTATTTTGTTTTTTTTAAAAATTAATCTAAACTTTTTAATTTTTAAAATTTTCAATTTAAAAATTTCTTCATCATAAAACTTCCTCATATCCCCTTCTTAAGAAATTTTTAAGTTTTTCCACATTTCTTTCGATCCTTTTTCCATCTTCATTTCTTAAAATGTATCGTCTGTCATGCACTTTCTCTATCACTTTGTACGGACCTTCATACCTGTCCTGGCCTTTGTGCCGTGTTTCTACTTTTACTAATACTTCTTCTCCTACATTGAATTTTCTCCTTGTTTGTTCTTCTAGTTCTTCCTTTATCGGTATTTCTTTGGACCCGTACCATTTTTCCCTGCTAATCTTTTTTCCAAAAACTATCTCTGCCGGGCTTTTCCCTGTCGTTTTTTGTTTGGTTGCATTTAAAGTGAATTCGACTTCTGGTAATATCTCTGCCCAATCCGTCTTCTTTCTATCCTGTAAAGTAGCATTTATCAAATCCCGTATTGTCCTGAATTGTCTTTCTATCTGACCGTTTGTTTGGTGATGGTATGGACTCGAAAAACATAATTTAATATCTAACATCTTTGTGAATTCTCTCATCATTCCTGATTCAAACGCCTTTCCGCAATCAACTCTTATCTCTTTTGGGCATCCAAATCTTAAAATCCACTTTTCTAAAATCGTTTTCTTTATTGTTTCTTCGTCTTGTTTTGTTATCGCTGTCAAGACTTGATACTTACTATACTGATCTATTATGCCCAATATATACTTCTTACGTCCTTTTGTTTCTGCCAACGGTTCACATATATCTACGAATATAATTTCGAACATTTCCTTCGAATCTTGTCTTTTTACTGGTTCTTTCGTTGTTATTGTTAAAGCCTTGGTTTTTTGACAAATCTCACAACTTCGAACAATCTCCTGAATCTTACTCCACAGGTGTTTTCCAACATATCTATCTTTCATATAATCGGCTATCTTCTCGACTCCAGCATGACACAATAGTCTATGTATTTCCTTTATTGTTTCTTGTAACTCATTTTCAGGTATCATCGTTTTCTTTCGTACTTCTTCTACAATTCCATGTTGGATGTTGCTTCTTCCTCTTCTCTGATCGAGTCTAGTAATCTTGTTTTTATCTTTCCTTTCTTAGCTTCTTCGTGGGCCATTTGACATTGAACACACGTGTCACATTTAGTTCTCGACACCATGTCTGCATTTTGGTGATTAATACCCTTTCTGTATTCTACTCTTATATCTAAACTGCTCAAATAATTGATCCATGTTTGGAATTGTGAAGTAATCGGCTTCTTGGTTGTCATCATAAACGTGATTGCCTTGTGGTCTGTCCTGAGCGTGAATCTTCTTCCGTAGAGATAGTGCTTAAAATGAATGCAAAAATAATATACCGCCAATAGTTCCTTTCTTGTAATACAATATCCTTTCTCGTTGCTCGTCATCGAGTGTGATCCATACGCAATTACTCTTTCCTTTCCATCTTTATCTCTTTGTGAAAGTACTGCTCCAATGGTATCAAAACTAGCGTCGGTATCTAAAATGAACTCTTTTTTCAGATCCGGAAAACATAAGATTGGCGCCGTCGTGAGTGCTAATTTCAATCCCTCAAACACGCTATTCGTTCCTTCACTCCATTCTAATTTTTTGTTACTTGGTCCGCTACATAATTGTTCTAACATCCTTGCCTTCTTTGCATAATCACTGATGAATCTTCTATAATAATTGCAAATACCTAAAAAGCTTCGGAGTTTCTTTACACAGTTAGGCTTCCCAAAGTTCTGTATGGCCTGAATTTTAGATGGATCTGTCTGTACTCCTTCCTTGCTGATTATGTGTCCTAAGAATCTGATTTCTTCCTTTATTATTTGGCATTTTTCTGGATTAATCCTTAGGCCTGCTTCCTCAATCGCCTTTAACACTTCTCCGAGTATTGTATAGTGTTTCTCTTTACTGCTTGAATAAATCAAGATGTCTTCCAAATACACCATTGCTCCCTTTATTTTGCCTACTACTTTTGTCATCATTTCTTGGAACGTACCTGGTGCTGCTGCAATTCCAAACGGCATTCTGTTGAAACAATATTGTCCGTTCTTTGTTGAGAAAGCTGTTTTCTCCTGTGATTCTTCTTCTAGTTCCACTTGGTAATATGCATTACCTAGATCGATTGAGCTGAAAAAGACGGATCCTCCTAACAAATCCAACATCTCGTCTATGTTTGGCATTGGAAATGCCTGCCTCTCTGTTACCGCGTTCAGCTGTCTAAAGTCCAAGCATAGTCTAATATCCTTTTTCTCTTTTTCCATACACATATTAGCGGTGTATTCCATGGAGAGTTACATTTCCGTATAATTCCATTTTCGTACAAATTTTGTATTGCTTCTTCAATCTTTGATTCCAAATTTAGTGGTGACGATATGGTTTTATGTTTATCGGCTCACCTCTTGTAACTATCTTGTGTTTTACCAAATGTGTGCGACCCACATCCCATTTATCTGCCATAAACACGTTTCCACTGTTTGTTATAATTTCCTTTAATTTGCTATCTTCATTGATCTTTAACTGCTCCAACGCTCGTATCAATCGTTCTTCATCCTTTATTTTTCTGCCAAATTTTGCTTCAATGTTACAAATATAGTCCTTGTCTTTTTCACTAGCCTCGATATCTTTAATTTTTAACAGTCTAAATCCAAATGTTTCTTGTAATTCGATTCCTCCAATCACGTCTGGTGTCACTTTCTCCGCCACAATGAATATAACTTCCTTCGAAACATTTCCAATGGTTACTTGCACCTTCGTTTTTCCTATTGTCTCGATCGTACTCTCGTTTGCGCATCGTAACTTATCGTCACTTTTCGTCAATTGTTGTCCTCGTAGCTTGTTGAAACAGTTCACACTCATTACATTGATTCTTGCCCCAGTGTCTAATAAACAGTCGAAATTTTCCCCATTCATCCTTACTGTTATACTAGGCCTTCCTTGCATTCTGTTATACAAAATTTCAACAACCTGCTCCGTTTCGATGGTTCCAATTCTCTCCACTTCCTCTTCAAACATTTCTCTCTTTAGGAACCTGTATACTTTCTCGCTTACCCTTCCAACATTCTCCCACTTTTCTGCCCCTTGAGGATATCCCATCAAATTTTCTGTTAGAATATGGCTCCAACCAACTCCTCTACTGGTGGAGCCCTGTTGTTTGGGTACGTCTTCCTAAATTATCTTCATTTGTCTCTACACACGATTCCCTTTCTCTTCTTCCTCGATACCATTTATTCGACTGTATCTGTTTCCCGTGAATCTTTGTCTCTCCGTCGCTTGCCCGTACCTCATCTTTGTATAACACTCCTCGAATCTATGACCATTTCTGCTACATCTTTCACAGCGTATTTCCTGACACAATCTTCTTATATGACCTTCTTTCCCACACCCAAAACATCTTGGAGCTTTTTTATCTGGACAGTTTCTACTTATATGTCCGCTTCTATGACATGTCCAGCATTCTATTTTACCTTTTATTGGACAATCAATTTTCGTGTGTCCTATTTTGTGGCATAACCAGCATTCTGGCATTTCTCTTCGGATACTTTCTTCTCTCTGTTCTTTCTTCTTGTATTGTACTCTTCGTTGTGGTTCCTGATAGACCACTCTGGCGTAACTTTTCATACTGTTTATCTGCTCTCTTTGCTTTTCTACTTTGTCCATCAGAGTTAGTGTTTCCTTTTTTTCTTCTGTGCTTTTTATCTTCCGTAGTATCACTTCTTTCTCAACTTCTTTATTCTCCGCACATACTATTAACATCCTTGCTGTTAATTTCTCTTTGGTAAATTCTTTATTTTCGAACAACCTATCAACAAGGTCCTCCACCTTTTTAAAATACGTTTCTATTTCTTCACCCTTCCGCTTGTAATTCAACAAGTTTTGTAGATCCTTTAAAACATCTCTTTCACGATCGAATGCCAATCGCAACCTAGCCTGGAATCCTTCGGCTTTTTTCAGTGTTTTGGCGTACACTTCCAGGAGATCCTCATCAATCATGCAAGATGTTAATCTTTCCTGGTCTTTCTTCTGCGTGATTCCCTTGGCGTCGAAATAAATTTCGCATCTTTTAATGAACTTTTCCAAATCGTCCCCTTGGCAGAATACCTTTGGTAGCAATCTTTCGGTGATTGCGTCCGTGTTTACCGCTGCCACCATATTAGGAGGTTCATCCTGTAAAACATTAAAATCAGTTTTTGTTTCCATAAATTTTATTTCAATAAATATCAAACTCCAAATCGTCTGCTTTAATCTTTCTTATTTAAACAAATGTTCTACGAAGATATTTTTAATTAAAATATCTTCTTATTTTGTTTTTTTAAAAATTAATCTAAACTTTTTAATTTTTAAAATTTTCAATTTAAAAATTTCTTCATCATAAAACTTCCTCATAATTATTATTATTATTATTATTATTATTATTATTATTATTATTATTATTATTATTATTATTATTATTATTATTATTATTATTATTATTATTATTATTATTATTATTATTATTATTATTATTATTATTATTATTATTATTATTATTATTATTATTATTATTATTATTATTGATTCTATAATTATTATTATTATTTCGGTTATTCATTTTATTAAATGTGTTGATCACTAATGATATCATGACAATGATCTTATTATCACGGTAATTACTATTCTTACTGTCATCAGTGTTGTTTTGTCCTTATTAGGAATATGAGGTAGTCCAGGGTGTCCCCAACAGTTTTTCTACTGCATAGGCCATGGGTCATGTATACGAGCACTGTCGTAGAGACCTTCCCAAAAAATATAAAGCGGATAAAATATATGCGTCATCATCCCTTCCCTCATCTAGACAGTATAATTAGATCCCTGAAAAGAATGTTTTCATAAAATTGTATAACCAAATTCAGAAATTTATTTTCCTAAAAATTAATTTTAAATAAATAGTAACAGAGATAGACCTTATCTATCCATTGTTTATTTTAGTGGAATCCAATAGACAGATGATATAGAAATTTCGCAAGGACATCGCACAATAACATCACAAACCAATTGTCCAAAACCAAAGAATTGAAGCTCTGATGCGCAAGTGTAGGCACCTAGAACAGACGTGGCTCCGACGCGAAGTAATAGCTAAATTGAGAGCTGAGGTCGAAGCTCTGAAGGTTAAACTGGCGCAGAAAGATGAGGCTTTGAGACAAGCCAAACAGAAAGTTCAAGCGCAAGAAAGGAAATTAGATAACTTAAATTGAAAGACTAGATTCGAACAGGACTCGTCCAAAGTGGTACTCAACTATCTGCTGAGAAAAAGGCGATAGTCATCCGTAATGTCGTTGGAAAAGACATTGGAGTGAAGATACTCACTCCCGGAACCTCACGCCAGCGAGAGGAAGTGCCGAAAAGATACCGAAAGAGAAATCAGCCTGGCAAAAAAGAGCGTGAATGGTTGTTAAAACTACACAAGGCTCGTATGGTGGGCCACATACTCAACGCAAATGGTTTTTGAGTTCCCATATTGACAACTACACTTTGAAACTGTGATAATTGTTATTTAACTTGAATTATTAATAATAATATTTGCCGTGTTTAATTTTTATTATGTGATTAAAAATTTTAAAAACAGTTAAATAATTGAGATGGGGATCATAGAAATCAGAGCATGATGTCTTCTATGACAGCTCGTGAACCCAACTGAATATTAGGGCATTGGCAGTCTTTGAAAAGAGGCTCACCCTTTGATAATATTCAACCCACTAGCACACAGTACCAACGTCAATTTTTGGCGGGTGGCTAGCGGTTAAACTTCTTATGCAGGCCTGGATAGGAAGTGGTTAATCCTTAGGTTTCAGCAAAATTTTTATTACCCATCAGTACTTACAATAGCTTATTTGGTGTACTATATGTTTGGCTATAAGCCACCATTAAAACAAAAAAAATAAATTTATGTTAACTAAAACAAATTATTGTATTATTAATATGGCAACATAGAACATACACAAGCACCGCAAACAGATACTTAAAATAAAAATAAAAGCATCAAATAAAACAAATTTAAAATAAAACAATTGATATATAAAACAGCATTAATAAAATCAAAAGAAAGCCTACAGCAGCAGACAGAAACACATTCGATACATAAAACCACCAAAACCTTACTATCAAAAAATAGAGAAAAATGATGGAAAAATTATAAAAATATTTAAAATTAATAATAATAATTAGAAATTCCTCAAAATGGCTAAAAAAGGTCTTTTGGCCGCACATACACCAAAATCAACTATATATACCGCGGCCAAATTCATAATTTTTTACTTAACAAAAAATCTTAAAAAATTCTAATTTAGTTGAAATTCTCTATTTTGAATTCTGGTGGGTTACTGGGTGTTGATGTTTGTTTAAATAGTGTCGTGGTTACCCCGGTAACGTCATATAAATATTTCTTTGTTACCACTCGGCACCCGTTGCTAGGCAACCTTGGAATTGTGTTCGAGTGGGTAGATCTTCCGCATAAAGTGAGCGCTACTGCTAACGCTGTAATTGACCGGAAGATCTCTGGGTCCAACGAGCTGTCGATAGAAGACTTGTGCTCGCTTTTGATGTTTTGGTCCCCTTATATTGTGAATACCATCGTTCGTACTTATAATTTTTGCGCCAGTTTCTCGTTCAGGTGGCGCAATGTCCTCATATTACCTCTATGAGTCAACACTTATCAAATCCTTGAAAATATTATTTTAAATAACAAGAAATATATTTTTTTTTATAAAATGAATACATTTTACAAGTTAATTAGGCATTGTTCAATAATCGAGCGGCTCGGCGTTTGGCCCGCTCCTTTCGTCCAGGGCGGTAACTGTTCATTGTTGTTGTCGTTGTTGGAGTTGCTATCACCTCTCGATAAGCTAATTGGGAGGGAGCAAAGACGAAGGGATAAGTTACAGCTGCCCCTTCTTGACAGGCGGACAGTGCAACCTCCAATCCCCTTATTTGTGTCCTTAGGCTTTGAGTCAGTTGTTTTTCTTCTGTCCATCCCTTTTGGGCTGCTGTAAGTCTTTGATACAGTGATTTGGCCTTCTTTGGGTCCACCCATGTGGCTTTTGTCTGCTGAGCCTCGCGGGATAGTTGGACAATCTGGTCGTAAAGGTTCTTATTGGTTTTCCGTGCGTGTGTTAGTTCTGTTTGTAATATTTGCAGGAGTTCCATTTCTATAACAATGAAAATTAAACTCCTTTTTGCCAAATTCAGAATTACTAAGTATAAAGTTAATTTAAAACATAAATTTGCAAAGTTACACTAAGAAACGAGTAAAAATGAAAATCTTAAATAACAGATTATTTATTGTAATAACATTCACGCAAAACTAAAATGTCCATAACCCACAGATCAGTGGGATCACGGCTCTTCGAAAAATTTCTTCACCCCTTCCTTAGCTGAGTAGCCCGGATACACGAAAACGGGCCGTCTCGTGTTACGTACAGGTCTGGAGCTGGGCGGTGACATGTCATTGTAGAAATTCGCGATCCTTCCGGCCGCGATGTCGTCTTCTACATTGGCCAGGTATTGTCTGGCCCTGACCACCTGAAAATCGACCTGCCGCTGGTGGTACTCAAGGCGTGTGAGAAGGTAGCGGGCGTGATCCCGGATTTCTTGGGTCGGATTCTGATCGCCCTTTTGTCCGTTCGGCATACATGCTTTCCCGTTCATCCCCATAATTGCCAGATGGTCTGTCGGGGTCCTCTTGGTTAGGGCTCCTCGTCGCCTCTCGCTCGCCCTATTTGACGCCAGACTTGCCTCCACTGGTCGGCAACGTGCGTGGGGACACGAATGATAGCTCCTGATTTTTCTGAATAAGATTTAATTAAATTGATCATTCCCATCCTGCGGTTAACAAGTATTGGGTTTCCGCCCGAAATCCCTTATACATTGTATTTTTAATCATCGGCGTTAGCTTGATAAAAAAAATGATTTTTTAACACTTGTTTGGAGAAGGGCTTTTATTTTCAAAATTTTTAAGATTGATTATCATAAAAAAAAATTTATATAAATGAAGTATATCATAAAAAAAGGGGGGGGGCAAGCTAGACTTGCAAACACAAAGTTCCAATCATCTAAACTAGGGGATTGCTTCAATAATATTGACCTTATCTTTAAAAGGAAAAATTAAAATTCTAAACCAGAAATCTCGTAATTTAATTATCTTATACCTGTGAAACAAGGTTAAATATTTAAGATACTTAAGAATTCATTTAGATTAAATTGAAAATCGTAAAAGTAATAAAATCAGATAATCTTTAAAAAATGGACCTAATGTTGTTTATGTACTACCTGACGTTCTTGACTGGTTGAGGCTTAGTTAACTAATTAGCTGAATTTCGCGTACCTTAATTTCAAGAGCCCAACGATTATCGAATTGCGAATCGAGATGCTTTCCTAATTCATAATTAATCATCGTAACGTCCAAATCATTATCTAACTCAATAAAAACTTAATGATAATATACATAATTGAACAAATAATAACTACAAAATTAACGTACTCGGGTAAATTCTATTAAGGTAGTTGAAATTAGTCACAGTAGGGTTTAATGTAGATTGTAACTATTTACTGCTATTTCATCATCAATTCAATAAATACAAAATTAAAATCAAAATCAAAAGGTTTATTTACAAAAAAAATGAAAATTTACTCGACGGCCGGGCTCTTGAATTTGAAGTTAAATTATCGTCAGGAATTCTGGTCGTTATACCCTCGGCTGCTGGGTTCGAATTGCAATGCATTTTAATTATTTCCAAAATTTACTGATCCGTCTTGATCGATTGGCATCTATTATATAAATCAGGATGCCCAAAGGGAGAATAAAAAGGTGTGTGCCTATCAGCGCATTATGTGGAATCGACCTGCACGAGGAGTGTGCATTGATTAGTGCTGCACCGAATTTTTATTCTTAGGCAATCTCTAGCCTTATGGGTGTGTGTTCAATTCTCTCCCAGTACGATGATTGGGTGAGAGAGTTTTCGGTTGGTGCACGCACTCTTGTGTTGTCGAGCTGTGTCATCTGTTTGTGTACAGATGTCTGAGATTAAGTGTGTATACGTAATGCCCGAAGTTGAGTGCATCTGTCGCCTCCTATAGTGTAAATGAGTGTGTGAGGAGAAATATCGCTATCGATCGACTGAAACTTAAATGCCAAAATCTCCTCGGATTAGATTACTTACTCCTTCGTTTTATCCCGCTATTTCAGTCGAATAAACATTCGTGGGCGATTAGGTGGATTCATAACAAGTATCCTATATTATCAATTATTTTAAATTATTGATTTTTAGCTTTTCAGAGAATTGTTTTATGATTAGAACGTCTAGAAGAGATCTTCCTTATCGCAGTTTTTATGGTGGAGTTAATCATTTTATTTAGTAAGGTTATTCCTAAAAATTTTATTTGTTGATTGAGGTATATTATAGGGAAACCTTCAGTGCCATCGATATTGGAAATACATTTATTGCCTAATCTCTTACTGGACTCTCCTTAACAAAGGGCTTTATTTGGAACTTCTATGATTTCAGGGTTTTTGATCTCTGGGTGATTTATTCTTAATTTATTTTGTGGAAAACTTGATGGAGGTTCCCTTGCAACGCGGTCGCAATAGAAGTTAGTTTATTTCCCGGCTCGTTACTTCAGCCTTTATCGTCGCTTGGGAATTTATTTTTATTTGTTTTTAAATAAAATTCTGCTTTGCTTTTGGATTTGGGTGGTGGATTGTAGGTGGCGATCATGACGCGGGTGAGTTTATCTGTTATCGCATATTATATTTAGGATATTTTGATCTCAATGTGTTTTTCTTTAACATTAATAATAAACTTTACAAAACTTTGGGATTCATGTACTTAGAGGCGAGTTATCGTATTTACCTCAATCAATTTTCCTCGCAAACGGTTTGGTTGAATATAAATTGCATAGATTATTGTGACAAAATCTTTGGGAATCCATAGAGATTAGCTTCTCCTATTTGGCGTTGGAATTAAAGCTATTCCAAATTTTTTATCGAATTTCTTATCGCATATGGGGGTGGTTCTTAATTTATTTTTTCCCTTTGCGTTAATTTCCTAAATATGATGTTGGGAATTGCAATAATTATTATCTTTGAACTTTGACTTGTTATCATATTGAGTCCTACTATAATATTACAGTTAAACTAACCTGCCTTTACTTAAGCAACAATATTGGTCCTCAATGAAAATTAGTACTATCTAACTACTACTGTCATTTCATGTTTACTCAAATGGTTTTTTGTCTTATCTAAGCTATTTGGGGGACCATGACAATGAAAATTTACAACGATTACCCTATTGGCTTTATTCAAAATAACGATTTAACGTTCATAAATTTAAACTCGAAACAATAGCTTGAATCCGTAATTTAAATACGTAGCCCTAGCTTAAAATCATTAATTTTTATACCTTCATAGTAACCGCCCAATATTTATGATTACTTATCCATCGTTTAAACTTTATGGTTATACGAAATTTATAATAACAGTTTGATTTAAATTCATAGCAATGATTTCATTTTTTATTTTCTTTTTCCAGTCCCCTTTCCCATGGTTGACCTTATGCGCATTGTGCTCATATTATATTTAATGAGTGCCCACTCGACTACTCGTGTGATGATTTTGAGCCGTATGTAAATTCAGTTTAGATCGAATTTAAAGAAATCGAGAGACGAGGAAACAGCCAAAAGACTACTTCCTTATCCCTCCCTTCTTCTATACGGAATAATATTGACGTTCCGACCCCTGCGTTCCGCACGCCGGAGTCTTCACGGACACGAATCATTGGCGATATTCCACGCACTTACACGACTTCGAATAATATGTCTGATTTTAATGACTTGTGATGTGTCTTTGGCTGTGGGCCGGAAAAATTTCGACAAAGAAAAATAAATTTATGCATTATAATAATTTATTAAAATAATATAACAAATTACCGATCCAAACATATACAAAATATCATAAAACATCACTCTCCCCACGCCGACACCCAAGCAGAGCTCTATCGAGGTTGCGAGGATGCGACGTGGAGAGAGTTTCTAAATAAAACTCTCACTTATATAGATTTTTAAAGAGTAAAAACGATTTTTAAGTTTCAAAACTGATTTAACGATTAAAATTGTGTAAAAATGAATCGGTATATATACTTATTTTTTGGCCCTAACCTTGCGTGTTCTTTTTGATTTAGTAAAACAAAATTCGACCTTGGAATTTTCTAGTGTATTCTAATCTTAATTTTTATTATTTTGCCATTTTATTTGATAATTTTTCTTTTGGAATTTTTATTGAATTATTTCTAATTCAAATTCTTTGATTTTTATTTCATTTTCATGAAATTTCACATTTTGTTAAATTATCAAATTTCGGTCAAATTTGTTAGGTTTTCGTGTTATGTTTATATTTATATCGTGCGGATCTTGTTGCTTTTTGTTATTATTTTAACTTATTTTTATGTTTATTATTGTAAATGTAATTGTCTTCTTTCTCATATTTTGATAGGGTTAATTGGTGTTTTAATAGGTTTGAATTTAAATCTGCATGTTGTGTTTGCATGTGTGTTACCGATTCATTTAAACATTTACAAGGCCGTTTGTGTTCTGGCCCAACAATTCTGAAGTAAGAATGTTTTGTATTGTGTACATATTTAATACATTTTTATGTTAAATTTCTATAATGTTTCCTTTAATTCTATTCTGGATGGTAACGGCAGTAGTGGGATGTGTCACATCCAGCACATGTCACATCCAGCACAGTACCCCCTCTCCCCCCCCGCTGCGAGAAAATTTTTCTAAGTCCAAAAGTACAAAAAATTTTTAAGACAAAGACAATGACTCATTCAAGGTCATTGAAACAAAGACCATGACTCATTCAAGGTCATTGGATGACTCATCATATTTTTTCAAGGTCATTTAAACAAAGACCATGACTCATTCAAGGTCATTGGATGACTCATCATATTTTTAAGGTCATTTAAACAAAGACCATGACTCATTCAAGGTCATTGGATGACTCATCATATTTTTTCAAGGTCATTTAAAAATAGGTCAAGGTCATTCAAAAGTAGGTCAAGGTCATTGGATGACTCATCCTATTTTTTCAAGGTCATTCAAAAGTAGGTCAAGGTCATTCAAAATTTCTCAAGGTCATATTATTTTTAAACATTTTTAAATTTAAATTTACTACTTATAAAAATAAGTAGTATATATTTTGTACATTTATTTTATTATTATTATTATTATTATTATTAATATTATTAATATTATTAATATTATTATTTTTATTATTATTATATTTATTATTATTGATTATTACATATTTTAATTTTTATTACAAGTTTTATTTATTAAGATTATAATTTTTATTATTATTACATGTTTTAATTTTTTTATTTATTATTCTTTTTATTATTATTATTACATGTTTTAATTTTTTTTTTATTACAAGCTTTATTTATTGTTAATATTATTCTTTTTATTTTTATTATTATTTTTATTATTATTATTAATATTATTCTTTTTATTATTATTATATTTATTATTATTGATTATTACATATTTTAATTTTTATTACAAGTTTTATTTATTAAGATTATAATTTTTATTATTATTACATGTTTTAATTTTTTTTTATTACAAGCTTTATTTATTATTAATATTATTATTTTTATTATTATTATATTTATTATTATTTATTATTATTACATTTTAATTTTTATTACAGGTTTAATTTTTATTACAATTTTTTTATTATTTTTTTTATTATTTTTATTATTATTATAAATATTATTATCTTATTTTTATTACTTTTTATTAATAATACATATATATATATAATAAAACAAATACATAAAACAACTATATAAAAAACATCTATATAAAAACAACTATATATAAAAAAAAAAAACAACAACTTCATAAAAAGTAAATCAACTATTAATTATACAATTAAACAAATATCAAGTTTTATTTCACGTTTCTTCACGCTTGGCATTTGATTATGAAAATATTGCTAATAAAAATAATAATAATAAATTATAACAAATGAAAATACCAAAGAGAAATTTTCACAATTTTTATTTTTATATACAAATTTGTTAATAAATATCAATAACATTCTCAAATATCTCATCAAATTGCTGATTGCGAACTGTTGGATCGGTTTCAGGCATGATTATATTACCACCAACATCAAGGACATCAACCCCTCTATAATGACCATATGCAAAACTCGAGTTTTTCCCTACCCAAGCTCTCTTGTCGTCATGATTATTTAATGCTATTTTAGAATTTTTAAAAGTGAACAGCTGATGATTTCGGGTCCCTATCCTAGTTTGAGGTACCGACATAATACTATTGTTATTATAACAATTCAAATATGATTGGTGTTTTATGTCGGTACCCGGTAATTTTACACCCTTAGCTCGCATTGTTGATTTATTTCCTAGCAAGCTATAACATTTAGGGCGCAAGAAAACCCACTCGCTATATCCTAACCCTTTACTCTCATCCTTGAACTTGCCAATAACCGAGTCAAGTCGTCTAGAATATAAAGGATGAGAAGGATCATAATTTGATGTATCTAACAGATCATTCGAAATCATAGCTTTTAATAAAATTTCTAATTTTAAATTTTTTATCTCCAAAAAGAAGCTATCTGTATCACCCGCTACTAGATTGATATCACAATTATAAATATCACGATATTTTTGTAACTCAACATACTGTAACTGGTACATCCGTAGTTTGGATAAATCTAGAACTGATTGGCCGATATAACTAGGTCTATCCAAACATATTGAGTCCTTATTAAGATGAGCGGCAAAAAGATCATCAGTAATCTCTATTGTTTTTCTAAATGCCGGTTTTGACGAATATGTAATTAACTTTTCAGCTGAATTACATAATCGCAAATTCATCCTCTTTTTAAGGTTCTCAACAGATTTACCATACAGACTGTTGTTATACAATTAAATAAATCTCTATATAATTCACTAACTGCATTTGCACGCAAGTTAGTGTTTTTATCGATATAATGTTTAAAAATAGGAGCTTGCTTGTATTTAATAGCTCTATGTATGTGTGTAACCTTAGCCCCGAGAGAAAGATAAAGCCTGAGAAGCCTCCAATGAAGAACATAGTTCTTCTTAGGATAATGCGTTAGCATTAACTTCTCAACTTTTGAATTTGGTGGGCACATCTTTTCCGGTCCAATCGGAAAGTCATTTAGAAAATCATGTAAATTATCTGGAATCTCGATATCAACTTCCATAGTATATCCATATGGAAGGATTTCAATATCACAACATTCGCACATTCATTCAAAACCTCATCCAAACCATCATACACCCAAGTAAAATCAGCGTAAGGAAGACTTTGGCTGAGAGCCCAACCATACAGATTATTTATATCTATGTACAATATTCTGTATCCTCCGAAGCAGCAATGTAATGTTTGTTAACAAATGTTAACCCACCCCGTATTCCACCTTCGTAAAATTGAACATTTCCATGTCCTGTAAAAGTTCAATGGGTTCCGTTAATGTCATAAGCGCTGAAGCCCATGACATACCCGGAATGCCATAAAAGTTTAGAGGTTCAAGACCATTGTAAACAATAGCCTTGGCACGGAATTGTTGAAATAGTCCGCAAGGAGGAATACATCAAGTTTAAGGTAAATTAACATATAATCACGCAAAGTCCTACAGTTTTGCTGCGTCCAGATTAGTTGTGCCCTATCGTACTCATCTTCACTTACGCCCTCCAAATTGGAGGCAACTCATAAGTAGTCTCAAGAACTTCCTCCGAAACAGCAAATTATATGGAAAAATACCTTTACAGTCGACTATAGAACCTTGAAAGACAGACGAAGTCAATGGAAGAGAAGTTAGCGTTTTCACAGCCTTAGCTAACGAACAATTTACAAATTGCATACTGTCGATAAAGCGAACAGCCAATTTGTTAATGTGAACAATTAATGAAATAAATTTTTCTGTAGAGGTCGGTATGATATCTAAATTCCATGAAGGAAAGCGATCGAGACCATATTTTAAAATATGGTGAAGGTCATACCCTCTTAAATTATGAAAGACTATTGGTAGTAACCGATAAATCCTACGAGCTATATTACATTTTCGGCAAGCTGCCCCTAGATAATTACCAGTAAAATGGCAATGATCTCTAACCGGATTTACAATCGGTTTTTTACATAAATAACAGTTCGACAAGATTTAAACTGTCGACCTCACTGAAAGACATAGGCCTATCATAGTACGATCATAGTACGGAATAACATTTCAGTTGCAATTTCCTCAATTTTCTTAAGAAAATCAGGAATGCAATCAAGTCCGTAAAAGTAATAATATGATTTTGTGTTAGTATAATTATTAATTAATAAAAGGCCTGCTGCAATAGGCATATGAATTTGATGATGTCTATCATCAGGAGGTAAAACCGATTCAAAATCGGCATAAATCACAAAAGGTGGGGTGATATGTTTAGAATAATTTAGGAATTCTAAATTTTTATTTTCGGGGAGCGTGTATAGGGTTGTGCAGTCTGATTTTTGGCGCATAATGCAACATGTGTATTGAATGCATTATCTAATCTAAACCCATTAAGGCAATGTGGACACCAACGACATCTAATTTGAATGTTACAGTCAGGGTTTGATGGCAATTCATTAACCAGTTGATATTGGTCACAGCGGTATAATGATATCTATCATTATTTCAAGTAGTAATAAATAATAGGGTTTCCGTCAGTGACTTTGCTTCTATGGATCAAACTTAAATGAGGATGGTGAAAGACATAATTATCTGGAACTCATCAATTATAACAGTTGGTGTGTACGAAAACACATTTATTGCTAATTTTAAAGTCGAATTTTTCTTTTCGAACTTTGGATGTTTATTAATTTCATGGGACAATCCGTGATCTCATCGTACTCTAATTCGTCTAAAAACTCGGTATATTTAGATACTCTTTGGGGGTTTTCACCAATTATATCTTTCTTTAATAAATAAAGAATAGAGTAAAGGAAGCACTTGTCGTCATTGTTTTTTATATTTACTATGGCTCCTTTATTTTTCAATGCAGAAGGGTTTTAATATATTTATGTCCAGACAAACGATTAATAGGAGCATATTTGTTAAAATAAAGTGAATTTCCATAATATTAATAACACGCCATCCACTGCCTAAATGGGTGAATTGTTCTATTTTTTCATTAAGCTTATTAACCCTTCACTTAAAAAGTTATCTGAAAATGTCTCCGCATTATTTGAAAAATAATTGTCACGGATCTCCCCATCTTTTCAAATTTAATTAATATCGCGAATTGAATTTTAACGCTCCCCATTTTATTTATCTCAAAAATTAATTTATTACTGATTCGCTCAGTTAAAGTTACTGTAATTAGTTGCGCGTTAGATATATCAAAACGTAAAGTTTTGATAGCGCCATTTAAATTTACTGAAATGTTCGGCTCATTCTCTAATACAGAACCTCCGAATTGTATAATATTTTCATTATTTATAGTATTTTCATTTATTAAAATAGGTATATATATTTATAATATTTTTTCATAAACAATATTTTAATATGTATTCTGTCATTGACTTCCAAAATGATTTTACTATTATATATATTTTCATTATATTAGCTAGCTACGTTTACGGAATGATCCGTGCTCATTAGGATAGGCCATTCCTATGCATCTTATCATAACTTATTCCAACTATCTTTCATAATCGCACTGACCTCCGCGTATCCTATGATCCATCATCAATCAGCTACCAGGATTTCACGGCACTCCATTCGTATCCTCTTTTTAATTATTTTATTTGGGATATTAATTTTAATAGGTGCCAGCAGGTCTTTTTCTTTTATTTGAATGTTTTTTTATTTTGTAGTAATTCCAAAATATCGGACGTTATTTATTATTTCTTAAACATATTTATTTTACTCGACTTTAAAGAATTTAAATGAACCCATGTTCCCTATAAAATTCTTTATATTAATGTTCTGGATGTTTTGCATATGGCGCAGATAAAAAAGTTGATGCATTAAATCTTATGGCGTAATATTTTTTCATTTCTTCATGGCAACTTTCATTATGTTGCAATGATGAGATGCAATATCTTGGATAAAAGTGCCTAATAAAAATATTAAATTAAAAACCTATATAAAGTAACTATGATATAAAATATCTAATAATTCTAACAAATAAAACCTTAAATACAATAATATTTGCATGCTCACTGCAAACTATTTAATAATTCTAATAAATAAAACCTTAAATACAATAATATTTGCATGCTCACTGCAAACTATTTAATAATTCTAATAAATAAAACCTTAAATACAATAATATTTGCTGCTAACTGCAAACTATTAAATAAAATATCTATTAAAATAATTCCTATATAATTCATATATAATTCAATTACGTAAGATCTATAATAAAAATGCCTATATAATTCAAAACTATTTGTTCAACTATATTGTTTATAAATTTATTATGTTAATATATGTTTCAGTAATAATACTTTTTAAAATATATTATAAATTAATGATATTTGAAGTATTATTAAAATAATACTTTAAATTTCATCAATTTAAAAATATATTTATCATAAAACTTTTGAAATAAATAGATCCTTATTATAAATTTATTATAAATTATTATAAATTATTGATATTTGATGTAATATTTTAATAATACTTCAAATATCATTAACTTAATTTCGATAAATAAAAATATATTTATCATAAAACTTTTGAAATAAATAGATCCTTATTATAAATTTATTATAAATTATTATAAATTATTGATATTTGATGTAATATTTTAATAATACTTCAAATATCATTAACTTAATTTCGATAAATAAAAATAAATAAAAAACTAACATTTATCTCCTGATTCCGACGATCATCATCCTCTATAGAAGAGAGGTCCTCCATATCTTCCCCAGTAACGAGGCATCTCCAAAAACGGTGCATAATTATTGTCATCCCAGAAATGGGGCATCTCCAAAAACGGTGGCATAATTATTGTCATCCCAGAAATGGTGGCATCTCCAAAAACGGTGGCATTATGATGATCATCTGCATCAAATCAACTAAATGTTTTTAAATATATGATAAAATTAAATTAAAATTTACCATCTTCGATAATATCCTCTTCGCTATCGCTGATAACAATTGTATCTTCGATTAAAATAATTCTAAATAATTTATAAATAAAACATATATAAAATTAAAATTTACCATCATCTTCGATAATTATAACATCATTTTCACGATCTAACTGATCTTGTATTTCTGTTAAAGTATACCAATCTAGAAAATATAATAATAAAATTAAAAATAAATTAAAATCCTTACCATTTTCATCGACCAACAATTGGCGTAAAATTCTGAGTTCTCCATTTTAAAATTTTTGAAATCCCGCGAGTAAAATTTTTAAATAATTGTGACAAATTCTACATTTGTCAATGTTTATAAAGAGAATAATATTTTCAGGATTTAGCCAATCACATTTAAGCAATACACACATATAGGTGAGAGATTTTTAGACATGTTTTCTTTGTAAACACATGCAGTCTACACTGTGACTGCATGCGTTCTTTGTAAAATCACATACATACTTTTGTTTGTATGTGTTTTCTTTGTAAATCACATACATTGAGTTTGCATGTGTTTTCTTTATTCAATTTTGTGTATGCATGCACTTATCATGTGATGATCACGCACTTATCATGCACTGTCTTTGTGATCACGCACTTATCTTGCACTGTCTTTGTGATGATGCATTAGCTTTAATTAAACACATAATAATATTATAATAATAATAAAAATAATATTAATAATAATAATATAAAAATATTAATAATAATAATAATATTAATAATAATAATAATAATAAAAATAATAATATTTATAAAAGTAATAATAAATAAAAATATTAATAGTTAAAACATAACAATAAACATTAATACATTTATTAATCATCAAATCTCTTGGATAATAACCAAGCTAAACAATGTTGACCACATGTTAAGGTCCATGGTTTTTGAAACATAGTTTTATTATAAACAATAGGTTTACCCATTGTTCGCAGTTTCGAAACCATTAAATCGGGATAATAGAAACCCATAGGATCAAATACAAATATCTTGCTAGGTTTCATATATATTGCTAACCAATGTTCTCCACCGAGATGAGATGATTGAGTATTGACGATTATGGCTTGATTATTACGTAAATATGGAATTTTATCAAGAGGAAAAACCCCTAAAAATTCATGTCCTAGTATTTGTTTTCCAATTCGATAGACCCGAACAGAACTACATCAATAATATTAATAATACATTTAAAAACTACTCCATGACAAAATATCATAAATTATCTATACATTTATACCAACATTTTCAAACCAATAATGTTCGTTCAAACCAACACTGTTCTGTTTGCAGTTATTTGAACCTCATTTTCAAATACTCCATATATTACAACATCATGTACCGGTTCAGTTGTAGCTTTAGCAAACTTTATATCTAATCGTAAATTACCATTTTGAGGTAATTGACTCTGATTTAAATCGAAATCGGGTGCCAAAACAAATGTGAAGAATGGATATTTGCTTTTAAAATCTTCAAGAGTTATACCACAATTAAGGTTTTATCCAAATAACCCATATTTCTAACTATACTCTGCATATATGTTGCACAATAATTATCATTTTCGAAATCTTGAGTATATGTTTCTCTATAATCACTATTTTTCGATAAAGTTAGCGATGTTACACCAAAGTTTTGAAAATTGAGCTCGATGTTAAGTATGATCCATTATATTGAGATTCACTTTGAAATTTTACCAATATAAAGTTGGGCATTCTTCTATCTCCAAATATTTGTTCCTTATAGAAAGAAGCTGAACCCTTAGCAATAGCAAATTGAACAATTTCCTTTGTTTTCAATGGATATATTGCATGCTTAGAATTAAGCCCCAATTGATGACCGGCTAATACAGAAGGCTCAACACGAACTCTTCTTACCAATAATTTTGCATCAACTAATTGAAGAATTGGTGTTGTGGTGCACTTGTTAGTGATAATGCCGAATCAGATCTTTTCAATCTAATGTGTACATTAACACCTGGGAGTAAATATTTCGGTTGATCCATAAAATCGAGTTGTAATGATGAGCACATGGTAAATAATTTCGATCCTTTAATCCACTTTTTCCTATCATCATCACTACCATAACCCATAGGAGTTAAACATGTATTTTTAGTATCACTATTGTAATTTATAATAGTTTCTATTAGAGCTTTGTGAATATATGTACTGTTTCCACCCTCAATCTTGATATTATTAAATCCGAGAACTGCATCTTTAAAAGTGTATGAAACAAGAAATTGTTTGGTATTACATCACTAGGTTCACCCAACGGTTTTCTATCTTTATCTACAACTTTGATCTGAACAGTTAACAATGTATCATTCAAATCTAATATTCAGTTTGGGAACCATTAATATAAAATTCAATATCGGTTCTACTATCCATAATAGAATTCATCGGGAATACCTCTTCAAAGGCCCCCATTTCAATTACTGCTTGGGGAGACGGTCTATCAAATAAGCACAATTAAGATTTACCACAAATCATTTTTGAAATATAGTTCCATGTCCTTTCATTCGTTTGTTTATATGTTTATGATGTCTTTTACGTTTTGGAATCGATGTTGGTGCAGGTTCTTGTTTTTGAAACATACCTGCAACACTAGGTAGAACTTTCCCTAACTCGGATAATGCATTTGATTTCAGAGATGGCAATATTTTCTGCTCATTCATTATCACATCTTTAGCAGTTTTCATACCAAAACTACCAAGGCGTTTAAGAATAGGAAGTGCAAATCTACCAATTGTTCTCAACCAACCTGATCCATACTGTTTACCAATAAAATATGGTAATTCGCCACCACTGTGGCTACCACTATACATACTAATAATATCGTTATTGGCCATCTAATTTACGAAAATGTAATGTCAAATGAGTTTTTGTATCTTTACTAAATTCAATAAATTTACCGCTATCATCACGAATATTTATTTCTATATTGTTTATACATGATGTTGATACCGGTAAGTACATGGGATTATCGATATTTATATTGACAACTTCATCCTGATCATGTTTATCAACCCAAACAGATTTCAAAAGAGGAACCAAAGAATCACCAACAATTATAGGATCGATGATGTTAGTATATATGAACATTTGCCTATGAAGTTTTATTATTTTGGTTTGCGTACACCAAAAGCACTTGTCCTATATGTTTGCTTATCTAATCCCAATGTATTAGCCAAATTTTTATCAAATGTAATTTCACAAATGTTATTATTCAGACTGAATTTACATAATCCATCTTTAACAAATTCAATAGTTTTAAATATATGTAAACAATTGAATGAAATATATTTATGTAATTCTTCAAGTGTTTCAATATATAAATCATTAGTAAATGTAAATGTCTCTTCAACTTCATTAATATATGATAGTGATATTTTGATGTTTTCGATTGTTACACTTTTTTCATCAAATGTTTTGAAACGTATTAGGTATTCAGTACCAGGAACAACATGCTAAGCTTATCACAACCCATTCGCTTGCATCCTCAATACTTTCAAACTTTATTGTAAATGGACTATAATCACAACTAACATTCAATCCATCTTTGAAAAACATGCCACATTTTCATCTAAAATCTGATTCGGAATATGACAATATCGTTCAAAATTATTGATTGAGAAAATACCACTACAGGTTTTGGTACACGTTTCTTGTAACCGATTTTACAATGACTATAAAATGGGAATGTATTGTACACAAATGTAAAGTCTTGCAAAGCAACTTCCCAATTTCCATGTAAATAAATGGGATTTTGAAGATCAACCATAAATTTACTTGCTTGATTTTCCGGATGGATTAGTGGGCAACTATTACTCGGTAAAATTGTATAGAAACTCATTTTACTAGGTCTTTTGATGATATCCATGAGGGTTTTTGATATCCATGCCATTTGACATAGTATTGTTTATCCTTACCCACCATTTTAGTTTTCAATATTTTCTGAATTCTGAACACTGTAGGTTTGGAAATAACTTGTAATTCCTGTTCATAGAATTTCCCTTGTATTAAATTGTTATCACTATCTTTAATAACATACATTACAGGACTCTGTTTAGTATTAATTTTAGTAATTTGAAATACCTCATCACTCCAATTACTATCGAAATTTTTGATGAAAGGTGAAGCAGATATTTTACTAATCTAACGTGATCACCAACTTTATATTTTGGTTTTGTAATAGCAAACTGTTTTAGACCGTACTGATTTAGCTAATGTTTTCGAGCTGATATCTACGGGTCTCAAACCATTCAGACCTCGATGTGATGAATTATTATAACTAACAAGTATTTTCGGTAATACATTTATCATATTTTATTACCTTGATGCACGAAATATTTCTTCAATCTATCCCTCAATGTCCGGTTAAATCTTTCAACATGTGCGGCTTTGTATTGAGAATGTACAGAATAATGATTTATTTTGAGACGATCCAGGATTTGCCTAACTTTACTATTGTAAAACTCCTTGCCTATAATAATAATAATAATAATAATAATAGTAGTAATAATAATAATAATAATAATAATAATAATAATAACAATAATACCTAAATCGGTTTGCAAATTGTCTGGATGCTCATTTTTAAACATTGAGTTAATTGCTTTAGATATTTCCTCGGCAGATTTTGTCTTTGTTGGTAGACCGCGGGCAAAACGACTAAAAACATCAATACACGTTAAAATATATTTATAACCCTTGTTAATCTTCGAATACGGTATCATCTCCATCAAATCCATTTGCCATAAATCATTAATACCGAATGTTTTATAAGCTCTTGTTGGAAATCTTTTCCGCATTGGTTTGTTTAAACTGTACGCAAGCTGATCTGACAACCACTTTTGCGTTTCCTTTTTCGACTTTGGACTCTTTTCTTTAACTTTGCCACTCCACCGAAACCTGCTTCGTCTTCTGGGTTCGTCCAAATCTTCTCCATTACAACAAGATGATTTAAATTTTAATTTAACATTAGGTAATGATTGCCCCATCGTTTATTGTGATAATAATGATAATGCTAATGGTAACATTGCTCCGATAAAACCACCTTGTTGTTTATATATGATTTTTCTAATTTGCTTACGATTTTTATTATTTACTAGTGATAACAAAGGCTTACGATGTTTATTCAGTACTAGTTTTTTAGAATTACTAATTTTAATTTTACCTCTGACTACTTTTAATAGAATTTTGAGTAAATCATCGACAACAAAAGTTGGAAATGATTGTAAAATAGACATTCTTTTCATACTCGAAGCCTTTAACAATGCATTAAAATATGGGAAACTCCTATGATTTTTTACAACTTTATCTGTTTTCTTATTTTTTTTTTATAATGTTTTTCGAAATTAGATTCATTGCAGGGTAATTCTCAGTTATTAGCTTTTTAGATGGTGTATAACTGGATTTTGGTGGAACTTTATTTATAGTCTTTTTAATACTCTGTCTAAGTTTTCGGATATTTTTAAGCCTGGATTTCATAAACATTTTTACATGTTAAAGTTTTCAACTTTGTTTATATACCATGGCACCTTCTTTATTGAAAATATCGGTTTTTACCCGTAAATCGTCATTGCATTGTTGTGTGAAATCAAGAAATATATATCCATGTGGTGATTTTGTAGCATCTTGAAATGCACTGATGAGAAAATTACGATTATTAGGGTATGCCTGTCGAGCAAGAAAATCAATAACTGTTGCATCTCTAGGATTCTTGAAAATAACTAAATATTGAACATTTAAATTCCTTGTTCGATGTGCGCCACCCTGATGAAATAGATTTTGAGTAATAAAGATCACAGTAACACCAACATGTCTACTGATTTTTGTGAATAAATTATTAAAATCCTTTTCTTTATTAGCTTCCTGATACAAATCATCAATAATGATGACATCACCTTTCCTTAATCGACTTGACCAGTTTTTAATCGAAACCCTTTACTATTTTCATGTTTTTCAATTTACAGAAATTATATTGAGTTAATCCATGTTCTTCATCTGCACCCCTATGCCAATAAATCTTGTTGAATTTTGTTTGAAATAAATTATATTTCAGTAATTTACACACAAACATAGTTTTACCACTACCACTTGGGCCGACGATTTGATATATCGCATCATTTCTTAATTCCATTATTAATTTGTATAATTATAGGTTTTTGTTATATTTATATGATTTAATGAACTCTTCCTAAAACTCATATATATAGCTTAATATTTCTTTATTGTTTAATTATGTTATCAATATAAATTATAAAGGAACATTCGATGTATCAAAAATGACGTTTCCAAATGGTAAACCCAGCAAATTGTAGATAGGAGTGGAAAATACCCTATAATATTTTTCAAATCAGGCAATGCAGAATCATGGGATGTAAGAACCTTTAGATGTCAATAAATTACAATATAGAATAAAGGATCTTAAAATACAGTCAATTACAGTTACCATGGATATAGGACAATCTATCAATCTATACAACATGTCAACAAAATGTCTTTGTATGTTCGAGCCAGAATTATTTCCTGCACTGAGGCTTTTAAAATACAACCCAATGTGTGTTAACGTGTTTGCTAGTGGCAAAATAGTCATATTAGGGGTGCGAAATCTAGAGTACAAAAATATTGTTTGTGATATACAAAATGAAATCACCGGATTGGTCGATATCTGATTGGCTAATGATTGATTAAAACAACTTGCTTATTCATTTTATTTCATTTTTAAAATGGAAAATACTTCAAGCACAAAATTAAGCAAAAAGAGATCGAAAATTATGGTAAATTTATTATTTATATTTATTAATATTAATATCTTTGTTTCCAGATAAATATCAGGCCGTATTACTGGAAAGGTTATTCTTCTTCTATCCTCAACTCAGAGCAATAGTCAAAGACCAGCCTGAATCAGTAATTCCAGATTTGGTCTATACAACCACCAACATATGGATTTTTAACATAATTGATCAAGCTCCATGGGAATTTAAGCTTGACAGAAGACCAAAGGAGATGGAACCCGAATACCCTTGTATTCTGGGTTGTAGCTGCTGCGATTTTCGATACCAGCGCTATGTGGAATGGTGCCTGGCAAAATCAGTTAGAAATTCTTCGAAATACCAACTTTTTCGAAAATAAATGTATTTTATTTTGATTGTTTTGGTAGTTTTATTGTTGGTAATAAATGTTTCTGTATTTTATTTTTTTTTTGTTTTGTTAGTGTTGGTAATAATAGTTTTATTTTTATTGTTTTGGTAATAATATTAATAATAGTAATAGTTTTATTTTTTGTTAGTTTTGGTAATAATAATAATAATCGTAATAATAATAGTAATAATATTAGTAATAATAATAGTAATAATATTAATAATAATAATAATAATAATAATAATACTAATAATAATAATAATAATACTAATAATAATAATAATAATAATATTACATTTTATATAGATGATATGTGTAAAATCATAAAACTCAACTAGTTAATTTACATACAGTCACGCACTTAACATGCAATTATCATGCACTTATCATGCATGATTCTGATTGGTTAATCAGTATCTGTCAAAAGTATAAAAGTGCGTCACCACCTTATAGAGATCATAAATTAAACATGACCAAGAAAATAAGCGTCCAACCAGTTCAGATGTTCCACAATTATAAAATGTATTTTTTAAAGGAGCCTATTAATATGCAATTGGCAAATCCGGTCAAACTCAATAAGACTCAATTTCAATCTCTTGCTGGTACTCTCTCAATGTTAGATATCAAGGATATTGATAATACGTTCAAAAAGATCAATTCCAATTTAAAATGCAATGAAAATGCTTTCTTCACGAGTCAATATACCAGATATTATGATGCATTTACAGAAATTGGATTCAAAGAACAGGAAAACTGGTATATAACAATAACAATCCAAGGATATAAAGCAGATCAAAACGATGTGCTTTCTCCAATCTGGAAAATTGTTACTGCTAGACTTTCACAGTTATTTTAATGTATAGTGTTTAATAAATGTATTAATGTTTCTTTGTTATTCTATAAACAAATTATAATTAGTTTTAAAATAGTGTTAAAATGATGTCTGAAAAAGGTAAAATATAAAATATAAATAATTAATTAATTTTGGTTTAGAATATTTAATAAACTTTTTGTTTGATAAACTTGAAGAAATAACCGGTGTAAAAATTAGAGATATGTTGACTCTAGTTGAAGCATTGAGTAAAGAATCGGATTGCGAATCTGAATGTCAGAGTGATTCTGGATGTCAGAGTGATGAAATTGTTAATGATGGAGATACTGAAATTATTAATGATTCTGAAGAAATTATTAATGTTGAAGAACCTACCGAAAAAGATGAGCCTACGAATTTAAGAATTGTATTGATCATGTTATAGAAAATATTATGATAGAATCTTGTGGTGATGAAGAATGTACATGTAATAATCAATAAATCCTTAAAATATAGTTTTTTATTAATAAAATAACAAAGAAATATTTATTAAAATCTATGATAAACCTTATTACATAAATATAAAACAGATACTCCAGTGAATAGTTTTAATAAAATTTGCAATTCTCGATATAAATATCAGAGCGTTTGGCTTCTGCGGCAACTTGAATAATCGTTGTCCATCCACCGTTTGATTCTACCCACGGATCAATTTTTGTTTCTATCACCTAAATAATAATAAATTAATAACAATATAAAGTAATATACCTCTATAGACCATTGGAAATAATTTTCATAGTCGGATCCAGATTTTAATATCATGTGTTTCATGTACATTAATCCTACTATTATTCGCATCCATTTATTATTTTCATCGAACATGTAACTAAATATTGATTGGAATGCCTTCTTTCTCTCCAATGGTGTCAAATTGAGAATTTTTTCATAATCGAATGGGATGTCTTCAACGATTTTCTCTGTACGGTTTACCATAAATTTCATGTTTTTAATGATTTCATCTTCTTCTCTATTATTAGAGACCAGCTCATTCAACAAGTTATAAAAATTTAGTTTCTGGCATTTTATAAAATATATGAAAGTGTAAGCTTATTTATACTATATTCGACCAATCAGAATCATGTAATACTAAGAAAATATGTAAAAATATATAATGGAAATGGCAATGATGATTTGTTGGCACTGTTAACTTCTTTCAAGCTGTTCCCGCCACTGTTAACTGGGTGTTGTTGTAATTTCATTATACGATTGAACTGATCAGTTGTTTTATTAGAATAAAATTTTATACTATATTGAACTTGATTCATCATTTTTTCATTAAGTTTATGATTTTCTTTCAATTCTAATATTGATTTTCTTAATTCATTTTTGATAGTACCAATGGTCTTATTTAAATATATAATATCATCATATAATTCGTTTTTAGCTCTTTTTAAAGTCTCATATGTATGTTCAAATCGGAATTCTAAAATTACTCATTCTTTCAGATAATCTTTTGACTGGAGTTTTCAAATATCTAGGCCTATCTATCATATACAAAATATCCATCAATACAGCGGTATCTGGACATACACATCTTGTTGAATTTTTACCTTGAACGGTTACAACAATTGAGTTGGCCATATTAAAAACTAATAATAATAATAAATTTCTTTAATCATTTTTAAATCTATATAAATTAATATTTATTGTTTATAGCTAAAGGTGTGTGTGTGTGTGTCTCTAAATTAGTATAAAAGTAATTGTTATTTCATTTTTTATCATTAAAATGGTTGTACCGAGCGCAGTTCAAGCTATGAATGAAATTAAACATTACGGTAATTTATTATTAATATTATTATTATTACTTGCTTTTAGATGATTATTTTAAAGTTATTAAAGAACGTCTGGAATTCTATTATCCAGAAATACATGGAATCATGGATAAGCCTGCATCAATAATTCCAGACTTGATATTCAATCATACATCAATATGGATATTTACTGTAATAGATGAGTTCCTATGGGATATCGAACAAAACAATTTGTCAAAAGATATGGAACCCGAATACCCTTGTGGTGATGGATGTCATTGCTGCGCCGCCCGATATCGGAAGTATGTGGAATGGGCTTTGAATAAAGCTCTTAGACAATACTACTATAGTAGAATTGTCTCTTTATAATAAATTTGTTGTATTTGTCTCGGTTTTCAATATATAATAATAATAATAGTAATAATAATAAAAATAATAATAAAATAAATTTACAAAATATATACTACTTATTTTTATAAGTAGTAAATTTAAATTTAAAAATGTTTAAAAATAATATGACCTTGAGAAATTTTGAATGACCTTGGCCTACTTTTGAATGACCTTGAAAAATAGGATGAGTCATCCAATGACCTTGACCTACTTTTGAATGACCTTGACCTACTTTTAAATGACCTTGAAAAAATATGATGAGTCATCCAATGACTTGAATGAGTCATGGTCTTTGTTTAAATGACCTTGAAAAGTATGATGAGTCATCCAATGACCTTGAATGAGTCATGGTCTTTGTTTAAATGACCTCGAAAAATATGATGAGTCATCCAATGACCTTGAATGAGTCATGGTCTTTGTTTCAATGACCTTGAATGAGTCATGGTCTTTGTTTAAATGACCTTAAAAATATGATGAGTCATCCAATTACCTTGAATGAGTCATGGTCTTTGTTTAAATGACCTTGAAAAAATATGATGAGTCATCCAATGACCTTGAATGAGTCATGGTCTTTGCTAAATGACCTTGAAAAAATATGATGAGTCATCCAATGACCTTGAATGAGTCATGGTCTTTGTTTAAATGACCTTGAAAAATATGATGAGTCATCCAATGACCTTGAATGAGTCATGGTCTTTGTTTCAATGACCTTGAATGAGTCATTGTCTTTGTCTTAAAAATTTTTTGTACTTTTGTACTTAGAAAAATTTTCTCTCAGCGGGGGGGGAGAGGGGGGGTACTGTGCTGGATGTGACATGTGCTGGATGTGACACATCCCACTACTAACTGCATCTTTTGGTGTCGTAGACAAGTCTCCATTAAAATTTTATACATATGTATATCGAATTAAAATTTCTGGAAGGTTGAATGGTGACGGTACTGGGTAAATCGGGTAAATTGTCATCAGTTAGGAAACTACGTATTTACTGGATGTCATCAATTTAATTTGAACTTTTTTATTATCTTTGAAAATTGAATTAGGGTAGCCAGGGGTAAGAAATAATAGGGCAAGACTTAGTGAATCAATTATTTTATTCGTACGCCGATACATTTTATATTGTCAAAGATTCAACCTATTTTGCAAAGGTTTCGGGTCAAGGTGACGACCGGATCAGAAATTTGATAGATCGACATTCTCTAGAGGCATTGGGGGATTTGTAAATCTAGAGCATAAAATAGAGACTATTCTATGGATTTCTTTTTCCTTTATTAAATATAGACGAATGGAAATCGAGTTGAATTCTTTTTATTACGCAATATTAACAGCTCCCCTCGGCGTCGATCAACTACATATGACTTAAAGGACATAAGCTAGAACATCATTAGCGAGAATTAAACAGATAGAATATCCTTTATATCGTGTACTCTAGAAATTTTTATATATGATGCATACTACAAACAGACGTTACAGGTCATGACAACTAATGAAACACTTGCTAAACTAAATCAATAAACGATGTAAAAACTAACAATATGCTTTTATATTTATTACTTAATATCCAACAAATAAAGCCTCAAAATTATTTCGTCGATAAATACGACCAGTTACTTCCATAATCATAGATATAATCTGCAGAATTCCACTTACACTGTCCTTAGTGAATCACCATTAGTAAACGCCCTGATTGGCAAGAAATTCAATACGCGCTCTTGAGTAAGTGCAGCTACACCTCTGATTGAATCATAGCGACGCTCATGAGTAGATCCCATTTCATCATTGACATTGACGATGAACTACAAGGCGGGGAATATACCCAGCTGCTGTCGTACATTTACATAATTCTAGACAATTTAATGTCAGTATTTGAGTGTCATGCCAATGGTTTCGTGTCCTGAACAACTACTGAATTTATAAACGTTTTACTTATTGTATGAATTATATGGTTTTCTCGTTTTCATTGGTTGCCTTGTATCAATCTTCTATACTTCGGTAATGATAATAATTTTGAATGTGGTATCTATGATTGATGTATGGTATGATGATTGTTCGGATAGCAGGAGTTACCCTTAACGTTTTTGAGATATGTGCTGAATGGATGTTTCCATGAAAATTTAAATATAAAAATGAAATCTAAAATGATAATTAGGACAGATTTTCATAGTACTATGAATGTTTGTTGGAAAATGGAGATTGGACTGGAGGAAAGGGATTTCCAATGCAAATCGCTCTTCCATTTTAGTTTGTCGAACAAACTCGAAAAATAAATAACACGATTATAAATATTTACTATTAATTATCCATTAAAATATTAAAACGAATTAGAATCCTTGGAATTAAACTAATTAGAATTCGAAATTCAGACGGGTGCCTAGCAGTGAAGCGAAGTTACGAGGTGTATGAGAGTGAGGGAAGAACTCTAGTAAACAGGCAGAGAAGGAAAAAGTAGACAATGTACCCCTAGTAACGTAGAGGCCGATTGAAAACCTCACCTATACACCAACATATATCTAATATTTTTTATAATGTTTTAAAAAAATATCCTATCCACTGTTTTCGCCTTTTCATTGTGTATTGAAGAAGCTTCAGGCGATTTTGTTAAATAATCGCAAAATTATATACATATTTATTCCCATATATTGTTTCTGGTAATGTTCCGAAAATATCCATCGCTGACATTTCCATTGGTGATGAAGTAATTGGCATTGTTTTTTTAGAGAACTTTGATTTTCTTTTCTATATTTTGCAAGTTAGACATGTGCATTGCACCATAACTTTACATCTCGTTCTATTGCTTCTTAATGATATTTTAGTTTCAGTTGAGAGAGTATTTATATGGACGATAAATGCCCACCTAGTGATCCGTCATGATATGCTAATAATAATGTTTCTAGAATTTTCGTCGCTATTATTAATAATAAACTACCGTTTTTTATACATTTTATGGTTTTCTTTTTATTATGGTTTTCTTCCATCACATACTTCCCATCACTTTCGTTTTGACCGTAACCGAGTGTTTTCGTAATTGATTCTTTTTCTAATCATCTTCTTGACTAGATTGCAATTCTTTCATATTATATACCGCCCTCATCACATCAATTATTGTATTTTCACAACTTGTTCCTTCGTCAACTGGAATACGTGACATAGTATCAGCATTCACGTTAGCTTTTTCTGTCCAATATTTAATTTTGAAATCGTATTATTGTAAACCTATAGACCATCTTATTAATTTACTCACGGCATCCCTATGTTTCACGAGACACTTAAATAGACTTTGATCTGTCAATAATAAATACTTTCTTCCAACCAAAAATTATCGCAATTTAGTTATTCCGTTTTTGCCTTATACTTTTCATATCATAGAGTAATTCTTTTCGTGAGGTTTCAACATTCTACTCGCATACGAAATAACATGATCTTTTTCGCCTTATACTTGTGATCCTAAAACTTTATCTAGTGGGAAAATTCAACAGTCGGTCATGTTGATAAAAGGCTTTGGGCATTTCAAAATTGGTTGCATTGTTAGACTCTTTTCAATATATCGAATGATTCCTGTTGTGTCTTTTTCTATACAAAATTTCTTTGTTTCTTCAACAATACATTTAAAGGATGTGTTATATGTGAAAGATCTTTGATGAATTTTCGGTAATAACTTGTAAACCCCAAAAATTGCCGAGTTTGATGTATATTCTTTGAGAGCTGTATAGTCTCTGATTTTGCTACATTATCTGCAATCCTTTACGAGAAACAATATGTCCAACGTAAACCACTTCTGACTTTCTCCACTTACATTCTGATGGTTTTATTTTAAATTCTTTTGTAGTCTTTTAAACACTACTTCGGTGTCTTTTTAGGTGTTTGTCGAAACTAGTTGAAAATACAATAATTTAATCAATGAGTACCACATCGTATGGTAAATCTCGCAGGATAAAATTCACACCTCGCTAAAATGTAGTTGGTGCTATCGCTAATTCAACGGTAATACGTTAAATTCATACAGCCCTTTGGTAAATATAAAGAGGCCCTCTGGCGAGATACCCCATGGATAAAAATTTTTTTCTAGATCAAGGCCAAATTTTTCAAGGTCAATGTCATTTCAAATTCATTTAAGTTCAAATTTCGTCAAATCTTTCAAGTTCAATGTCAAATGGTTAGAAAAATATTTCAACTTGAATTAAAAACATGAATGTGTGTTTAATGGAAAAATTTAGTTAAAATATTTCGAGCATCTTAACAATGTGAGGTATCATTTTAAAGGAATGCTGTGTTTATTTTCATATTGTTTCTATTTTTTTAAAATCGTTAATGAATTTATAATTAAAACAATGAAAAGAATAAAAATATTATATAAAAACTGGACCAAAAAATAAATTAATAAACAAATTGGAATTTAATACATGAATAGAAAAGAAAAATCACCAAGTGAACCAAAAAAAACTACGATTGAAATTAAAAAAATTATAAATCTTTGTTATTTGGAAAATTAATAGGGTACTTTCTATTTTTATTATTATATATATTTTTATTAAAAGAAAGCGCCAATAAAACACTCTTCATACGATATATTTCGACAGTTTAACTATCATCTTCAAACACAAAAAACTACCTAAAAATATTATGAATTAACCTATTATTTAAACAAATTATTTTTTATATTAATTTAATGTTCTAATAAATAAATACTTAAAAAATTTAAAGAAAAACACTAACCCAAAATATATATTCAGCTACAATTATTTCGACAGAACTTCTGCCTTCGTCAGGTAGTCTTGAACTTTTAACTATTTAGAATAAACCATTATCATTTAGACAAATTTCTGCTTTAAAAATTTTGTTTTTATAAATCACAAATTCTACAAAACTTAAAAAAACTAATTTTCTAAAATTTTACATAACCTAGACTTTAACAAAATTTAAATATAACTTTCAACAAAGTATTTAAAAATTTTTTTAACATAACTATTTTACATTTAGCTTCATCCTGCATCAAAAAAATTGGGCTTAAAAAATATTTAAACACTTAACTAATTTTTTAAAAACATTTTTACATAAATATTATAAATTTGCAAACTTATTTGATGTCCAGTGCATCGGCATAAGTGATTAACAGTCCTTATTCGACACTGTTTTTACACTTACCTGGCGCTCAGAGAAATCTGAGCGCCTCCCGCCATAGTACTGATGAGAGCCATTAGGTCGAAATTAGTATACTATTGGGAAATGTACTGGGTATCACTTAATGTATCTTATATTCATTATAATTTTTATCTACATTATACTTTTATAATATTTTATAAATTAAATTAAATACTCGAGTTCTAAAGCATTGTCGATCAAAGGATTTGACCAATATTAGTGAACACAATAGAGGCTGTAAAAGTAAAATAGGAATGTTTGATTTTAAAATTTTGTTGAAAAGTTTTGATAATTATTGGGAACTTGTGATATATGAAGCATTTTTGATAAGGTCATTGGATCCAAAGATTAATGTGCAAAATTATATGACTATGAATGTTTTTAAATAGTTTGAGTATGTTAAATCGTGATAAATTGATGTTTGAGTATTGTTTTAAAATTTTAATATTATTAAAATAATTTAATGTTGCTATAGACAGAAGGCCTACACTGGGCATAGCAGCATTCATTTAGAAAATGCCGACTTATACTCAATTGTAGATATTTGATAAATTCTTTTTTACATAATTCTTTTAAAATACTTGATTTTCTTCTTAAGTTTCATTTATATGATTTCATTACAGTACCAACAATCAATTATTAAAACACCAGACAATTATAACTATCGTAACAGTTCGAATAATCAGATATATAAATGTGAAATATAAAATTAAACTTCAAAAGATTTTTAAAAATATTTAAAAAAATTTCCATTCAGTGTTTTAATATATTAATATTAATTAAGTTTATTTGAAATGTCGAAATTGTTTCAATTTTGTAAAATTGTTTTTAATTCAAGTATAATTTGCATACTTTAATTTTTGTAAATAATTTTGTGAATAAGGTTCAAATCAAACTAATTGGAATATTGTCAGAAATTTTCATTTATCAGTTTTTCTGGACAAGCGTAAAGGAAACACGCCACAAAAACCAATGTATCGCGTCATTGAAAAAGGACATCTTGTTTTAGAAAATGAATAGTTTGATTTATAATACAGATTACATAATATATTCCGTTTTCAAATAGTGTCAATGTTGATTCATCTTCAATAGGTATAGAAATATCTAAACAAGATGAAGATTTATCTCAAAGTAAATTACAAACTTAAAATAGGTTTGATTGCATTTCTTTGTTAGAAGTGTTAAATTTGGTTAAAATGGACGCGTTAAATAAAAACACTAGCCGAAAATTTGCCATAGTTCACATGTTCGGTAGACAGTTTAAAGTGACTAATGAAGATTTAGTTTCAATAACGACAATGGAATGCGATTTGGATATCGGGGAAGAGATTGTTCTGGAAAAGGTTTTAATGGTAGGATCGGAAAATTTCTCGATGTTTGGGCGTCCGATTCTACCGAAAACTGACGTTCGGATCACCGCGACAGTCGTGGAAAAGAGTAGCAAATTTCCGTTGATTAATTATTTATTCGTAGCAAAGCGACAGACCTCGGTAATGAGGAGTTAGTGATGAGTTGAATATTAAATTATAATGATATGATCTGGTTCAGCGCAACAGGAGAATCGAGTCGTCTTCAGGATCAATAATATCGAACTGAAAAATGTCGAATTATAAGTAATAAATTTTGTCTTGACTTCTTTGTTTTGTGCTGAATTTTTAATTGAAATTTATATTGATTTTTGGTGTTTATTTCTTCTGTTTTGATTGGATAATTTCACCAGCAATCATATCTGCGAGTGATCGGATCAAAATTCAGGTTGGGCGGAAATACATCCGGAGGTGATCTTACGGAGTGATACTCCATCTTCATCTTGTCGATCTATCTAGCTGTCTATGGAAGGTCTTATGCTCTTTCACTCTTTGTCCTGTCCTCAACCGGTTCGATAGCATTTTTGAACGTCCATATCTTTTTAGAGTAGTTAGAGTCAAAACAAAATCAGCGTTTTGAACATGATTAAGTGCACGAAGCCAGATAATCGCAGTGGGACTCATCAAGATCATAACCCATAGTGTTTCCTACTGCTAAAATTTCGGTGTGTAATTTGTGATAAATAACTGTAAATACAAATATATTGTGGAAGTATTGTGTTTAGTTTATAGGAAACGTGAATTTCTGCTTTGAATTTCATTGACATTTTCACTCATTTCTCACTTCGATAATACCTGTTTTGAGTTGTTAATTTCCAAAATTGTTTTATCATTTCCTGTAATTATTTCACTTCGTTAAAAACGGCCTTATAATTTTTTTAGTATTTATAATTTTTCCTGTTATCGACTCTCCGGAACAAATCCGTCCTAACAGTGTTAAACGAGCACTTGTTTTAGGTGTATTTATTTGATTACTTGATGTAGCATAGCATAGTCAGTTTCTATTAGATAGTCGATTTCTAATCTTTCTGTTATAACTGGAAATATTACTTCTTTTAAATAAGACCACTGTTATAAGATTAACCTCTCTCTTTTCGTTTTCCGATACGTTGCTTAACAATTTTTACTTTCCTTCGAATGACTCCAATATTTACCCTTTCGTTTTTGTATTCAGTTACGTAACTACTCTTGCACTTATATAGCTGGTTGAACTAGAGTAAGTTAATTTACCTTCACGAACTTACCGCTTTATACGAGTATCACAAGAACAGCTCTCAAACTAATAAATCGAAGTTCTGATGTTGACACTAGTTGCTTTGTAGTTGAAAAGATTCTTTTCTTTTTCCGTTTCTTCTTTTTATTAAGTATTTGCATAACCAGTAACTGTGTTTGGTAGAAAAATTTTTATATTTAAAATTTTCTCTTCCCAACAATCTTCTACAACATGATTTTTCTTCAAACAGTTTTCACGCGTTTTCTTTGATTGCAAAACTTCACAACAACAGCGCTCTCAACTTTTTGACCAAAATGCATTGTATCCCTTTATTACTTAGAAAGATTTTGATATATGTGCTTGGCACTGATGACTAATAAAACAATTTTTGAAGCCTAAGGGTTAACTAATCTCCACCCAGCGCCTGCACAAGAAGTTTAACCGCTAGCCACCACTCAAAAATTGAAGTTGGTACTGTGTGCTAGTGGGTTGAATATTAGCAAAGGGTGAGCCTCTTTTCAAAGACTGCCAATGCCCTAATATTTGGTTGGGTTCACGAGCTGTCGTAGAAGACATCATGCTCTAATTTTAAGGGTCCCCATATCAATTGTTTAACTGTTTCAAATTTTCAACTATAAAATCAAAATTAAACACAAATAATATTATTATTAATAATTTGAATTTAATAAAACATCAAAACAAATATCATAATAACAGTTTTAAGTTGTTAATGTGGGTACTCTATTCCCATTTGATTTAAGTATGTGGCCAACCATACGAGCCTTATTTAATCTGTATAGCCTTTCGCGCTCCTTCTTGCCAGGCCGATTTCGCTGTCGGTTTCTTTTTGGCACTTCTTCTGGCTGGCGCGAGGTTCCGGGAGTGAGTATTTTTACTCCAATGTCTTTTCCGACGACATTGCGAATAACTATTGCCTCTTGCTCGACAGATAGTTGACTCCCGCGTTATACGAGTCCAGCTCGGATCTCGTCTTTTAATTTGAGCTCCATAATTTCCCTGTCTCGTGTTTGTATCTTTTGCTCGGCTTGTTTCAATGCCTCGACCTTCTGTGGTAGTTTTGTTTTTAGAGCTTCAATCTCAGCTCTCAATTTGGTTATTTCTTCGGGTCGGAGTCATGTTTGCTCGATGTGCCTAAATCTGCGTACTAAAGCTTCGGCTCTTTGATTTTGGGTCATCACTTCTTGATGATACTGCGCGATGTCTCTGCGAAATCGTTCGATCCTTTGTCTATTTGATTCCACTAAAATAAATAATGAATAGGTAATGCAAATCTCTATTAATGCTTGGTTACAATTTAGTTTAGGCAAGACAAATTTTCTAAATTTATTTATGAAATATTATGAAAACATTATTTTTAGGGATCTTTTTAAATGTCTGGATGAGGGAAGGGATGAGGATGTCTATATTTTTTCCGCTTTATCATTTTTGGGAAGGTCTCTACAACAGTGCTTATATAGACGACACATGGCCAATGCAGTAGGAACACTGTTGGGGACACCCTGGGTTACCTCA
The DNA here is from genome assembly GCA_022537955.1 of Schmidtea mediterranea. Lineage (NCBI taxonomy): Eukaryota > Metazoa > Platyhelminthes > Tricladida > Dugesiidae > Schmidtea > Schmidtea mediterranea. The sequence continues at coordinate 107,876,103 of CM039679.1, forward strand.
TATTTCTAATAAAGTCAATCATTCTGATGGTAGATTATCAATAACAACACTAATAGTAATAATAATATTAACCACCATAATAATGAATAAAATCAGGGTCATAATGTTGTTAATGATCAACATGGTAGTGATAATAATAATTATAGAATCAATAATAATAATAATAATAATAATAATAATAATAATAATAATAATAATAATAATAATAATAATAATAATAATAATAATAATAATAATAATAATAATAATAATAATAATAATAATAATAATAATAATAATAATAATAATAATAATAATAATATAATAATAATAATAATATAATAATAATAATAATAATATAATAATAATAATAATAATAATAATAATAATAATAATAATAATAATAATAATAATAATAATAATAATGTTGGCGTACAGGGTAGAATTAATTTTGTTTTAATCTAAGCTCATTCATCCAAACTACTTCCTCAACTACTCTTGCATTCCATAGGGTATTTCCTTTCTCACCCCGACGCCCCACAATTTTAATCTAACCACTGTATACCCATGGGCAAGCCCATGTTGGTACTGTATACAGCAGCCGAGAGTCCACAAGCAGGTGAGCCCCGTTTCCAAGACTACTCCTTGTGATAATCTCGCTTTCGGGTTCCTGACGGCCGATAGAAGGACTTACGTCTACCTAACTTCTTTAACTTTTTCGATATCTGTGCACACCTTTCCCATCATTCTATGACGAACCCATGCATACGTCCTACATATTGTTTTCCCTTAGTCGCTTTAATACATAGCAAAATAGGTATTACCGATTGTAGTGAACCGTACCCTTACTAGGTTTTTGTCACTTATCTATTCATTATTAATTTTAATTTAGCAAAAACCAATTTTAGGTATTTAATTTATGAAATTTAAAGATGATGATTTAGAAACTTTAATAAAAATAAAATATTTATAAATAAACATTTAAACTTCAGCTTCTCGAATTTATCTAATTTTCCGACTTTAATTGCTAAACTATTGAAAATAGGTAAATTTTCTAACCTAGAAATTTGTTTTAAATCATAAAGTATTTTATTTAAATAACATGTGAAAATTTAAATTATTATGCAAATTATCGAAATTTCTATTATATCGGCCGAAATTTTGGGTTTATCACAACCTCATTAATAATTTAAGAAAAGTAAATTCCTCCGAGAATGCTTATTTCATTTTTTAACCAAAATTGCTTTTAATTATTAGTATTTCTATAATAGAAACTGAAGTTTTATGTTTCTGTTAACCGAGATCTCTTACTTCCGACTTTACGAGTGAAATAAGGACTTCCTCACCCTTCTTCATGCATACATAAGGTTCCATCAACCTCATAATACAATTCAACCAAACTTTAAGCATCCATTCCTAATTCGATTAATTAGAGAAATCAGAAATTATTAAGAGAACAAGAATTACGAAAATATACTTTTATTGGATTTATAGAAAATTTAACAAAAAGAAATCACAAAAATATAATCAGTACATAAATATATAAATAATATCAGGATAATGGAGTCCGTCCTTCTTTCCACTGGGTAGTCATTCGTCGATATCGACGGGGAACTTTCGTTTGTTCCGGAGGGATTGAAATGGTGTAGTTCCGACCTGAGGAACGGTATGATATAATTCCTCTCCAAATTCGTCCATCCAGCAGCTCGCGAGAGTCGGCGATCTCTCTTTCATTGTCGTGGTGGAATTTTCGACGGGTGAAATGTCTAGGCATATTTGCATCTCATCCGTTTCCTTCCCATGAGTTGGTAGCACCAGTTCTGCTGATCTTTTCGGGGTTGAAGCGGTGTCATCTTCTTTCACAAATTCCGGGTGCTGCTCCGCGACGAGTGCGGCGGCTTCTTCCAGCACTTGTGCTGCATTATTTAAGATTGTGAGGCCTTCAGCTCGGCGTCGTTCACGGCGACGACGATTTTTGCTGGGATGGTGCTTCTTGCTGGTCCTGGGTGTCTGAGCTGGACCAGCTTGAGTCGTTTCCGGAAGATGGTTTGCGGGGATCAAATTCAACTTTACCGCTAGATCGCGACCCGCTAGTCGTTTTACCAGTTCGGCTTCCGTAAATGATGCCACCAAGACGGCACTCTGGTCATTGATTGTGATTCGTTGAGCCCGGTTCTCTGCAATTAAATCCTCTCGGCATCTAGACAGCCGGTGGATTTTATCCTGGAGGATTTTGACCGCTTCGGGAGCGAACCACGTGCCGAGCGTGCGTTCGTGCTCCGCGAACAGTTTGTTATATCTTTGTTGGCATAAATCGTGATTCAATTGTAATGCCGTGGTATCTGATTTTCGCGATGATTTGGGGATTTTGTATCCTGGATGCATTTTTAGAAAAGAAATTTTGATTATTGAAACGTTTAATGAGAATTTTCAGAAGGATTTTCTTGAGATTTTCCTGACTAAACGAGGGAGAGTTTCAGTCCATTAATGGGTTATATTGATAAATAAATAAAATATAATAATTATAAAATTTAAAATTAATTAGTCCGAACATTCCCCAAACATTCTCTATCACATTCATTTCATTTTTGATATTAATTGTGAAAATGTCCTATTTGGCCTTAGAACTAGTAAAACAAAAACATTCGATGCAGAAACGAAAAATGCTGATGCTCCAATCATTTACTGAGTTTATGAAAAAATAATTTTTATTTAAAAGTGTTCTATAAAACCATTCCTTACAAAAGGCAAAAATAAAAGAAACATTTAATTTTTCTAATCCGTTCATTTGTTTCTATCGACTTAACCCTAGTCGTCCCTTTGCATATAATAATTCGACAGGTTTTAAACAAAAATTGCATCCCTACCTAAACATTCATTTGAATGTTTTCCCCCTAGCTATGTCGATATTCCCGCATTTTAATCCCTACCGCTCCGACCAACATTGCAATGGCCGCCACGGTGAAGTACGACGGCGTCCTACTCTGCGATCAGTGTGTCGAGACCTGACCATACCGGCAGACACCGAAGGGTGGTTGACGACAAGGCAGCACATCAACATCCCTCAAATTTAACTGAGGGAATTGAATCCTGCCAAGCCATCTTCCACAAATTACAACATAAAATCATGTTAAATTAGGGGGACCTATCGTTGATACTAAAAGTACCTCGACCATCCATGATTAAAATTTAAAAACTTAAAACAATAAACATTTCAAAAATTTATTTAATGAAATATAAGCTTACCAAAGTTCGAAATTCAAAATTTTTAGTTTTCAAAAATATTTTTAAAGTTTTTTAAGGTTAAATATTATGACAATGGCTATTGTATTTATACTGTTTTCGTGCGTGTGTGCGACCAATCAGCTAATTTCGAATCTTTTTTGGCCATTTTTTCGGGGTTTTTGATGGCTTTTATTTAATTTTATATTTTTCTCTTTTGTTATTTATTTTTCTTAATTTTTTAATATTAATTTTATTAAATTTGTATTTTTATTTTTTGCTGATTCTTATTCTGGTCGCCTCTTCCGCCTGTGTATTTTCTAAACCTTATTTTGCAAGGTTTTGGCGGTTTTATAATTTTACTTTATTTTTCTATGTATTTTTCGTGCAAAATTTATTAATTATTTGTTTTAATTAATTATGTTATTTTTTATTTTGTTTTAATTAATGTTTTTATTATATTTTTAATTTCTGTTTGCGGTGCGTGCTTGTGTTACCAATAGCCATTTTCATAATTTTTCGACATGACTTTTTCATGGTTGTTTTGTTTTAGTGATGGCTTATAGCCCAACAATAATAATAATAATAATAATAATAATAATAATAATAATAATAATAATAATAATAATAATAATAATAATAACAACAACAATAATAATGATTTATAAAAATGATCAATGTAATTAATATTAATAATAATTATAAAAATGATTGCTAAAGTTAATGGGAATAATTATAAAATTAATAATACTAATATTAATAATTGTAATAATAATAATAATCATAATAATAATAATAATTATAAAATAATAATTATAGTTACAATAATAATAATAATTTTAAGAATTATGATTTCAAAGAATTTATAAATGTGTCCCTGTTATTTTCATTTAACCTAAATGAATACACTATAATCCCTAAAATAATGGTTTTATTAGTATCTAAAATAGTATTAATTAATCTTATTAACTATATAGTAAGGGATAAAATTTTGATTGATATTGTTGGGCTCAGAGCCACAATTTAAACAAAAATGAGAATAAACTAAAACAAAAGTGAAAATGATGAAATAAGTCACTGTACATAAGCACTCACCGCAAGAAGATACCAAAAATTAATGAAAAACATATTAATTAAAACAAATTAAAAATATATCAAAATTAAATAAAAACAAATAATTAAATAAAATCATAAAATAGCATACAGCAGCAGATAGAGACATACGAAAAATAAAATAAACTGCCAAAACCTTACAAAATAAGGTTTAGAAAAAACATAGGCAGAAGAGGCGACATGAAAATAGAATATTTGGGCTAAAAAGTAATTTTGTAAGAAAATGATAATAAAAATAAAATACAACAATAAAATATTTATATATCAAAAAATAGAGAAAAATGCATAAAAAATAATAAAAATAATTTAAGATTAATAAAATAATTAAAAAGCCCTAAAAATCGCGAAAAATCGCTCATTGGTCGCACACAGGCACAAAAATAGTATATAAACAGTGACAAATTTCATTATGTTCAATGTTTTTATAATACATCACTTTACAATCTTACCGAATTCATTTTGAAAATTTTCCAAATGTTGAAAGTAAGGAGTTTTTATTGTATTAAGTTTTCTTTGGATGTTAATGTAATTTTATATGTAACATTTTTGATGTTTATAATGTCTTAGATTAAATGCTTTTCTATGATTTCATATATTTAATAATTATTACATATATATTCGAGTCTCTCATAAATATCTATACGGTATTGCAATTGCTCTCGATTGGGTAGATCTAGGTCCGGCTGGTGGATTAAGTTCCTTAGTTGTGATCGTGAGTCGCGCCTTATCGATACCTAGGTAGTCCGCAGTAGGGTCTGGCAAAATTGCACAGGACCCTCACGCAGGGCATCGTTGAACGACTCGCAACGGCCGCTGAAAATCGGCCGAGGCGAGCAGAAATTAAAATCAAGGGAAGGGCTACCTCAGATATGGGAATTAGGAAAGATCGCATAACGATCCCATAGGAATTTCAATTTTTCAAATCTCGAATTAAAATAATAAAGAGATCGGGCAGAAGGGATAGGAATAGTTAATAAAGAGAGAATAATAGGATATTAACGAAATAAATTAGTGAAGTGTCAGGTATTTTTATTTGTTACAACATCATACACCCAATATAAAAGCAAAATAAACCTCAATTGCCATCAATTTGTCCACATAATCACTCTGTCTAAAATATCACGTGACATGGAGTCTACTAGAACCACAGTATGCATAACTCCCATGATTTTCCATCTGGAAGAGGCGAATCGCCCGCAGAAAATAGTTCTTAAGATAAGAGTTGACGGCAGATGAGAAAAACTTGATAATAAATTCCAACAATTTCGCGATAGGTATTTAAATTTCATCCATACTGTGGTAAAGATCGAGAAGACAATTATGATAACGAAACACTCAAATGTCGTAGTTAGATCAGTAGAATCAATCCCGTAGTGAATGAGTTAGCCATAATGAGGTCAGCTAGTTCTTGAGATTAGACAACTGTAAGCCTAAGATCTTGAGCTTGAAAATCTCCCATATAGCAGGAGCGAATCTGTCCATGTAATATACGCGAGAAATTAAGTCACCGAATAGTGAGGCCATAATGAATAGGAACGATCGATAATTCCAACCGTCAACCCTACAACAAATAAATCAATAACCAACGCGACATTGAAACTTACCATAGGAATCCTCACGCATCAATAGTTCAATCGATATCAACACAGCTAACTGCTCCAATAGTGATTTACGAAGTAGAAATTAAAGTAAAATCATTTACCAATACCACTGTCGACGCCATATAGCATCAGCACGAGTTTATAGGAATTGCTGACTATGCTATCGATCGTTGTTAAATTCAATTACGTAACTATCATCACTCTCCTACTATGACTAATCTCATCGCAACGCCGCTATTAACGACAACACTGACATCATCGTTAGTAATTATTTTCATCATCCATGCTAGTGTCATTACCATAAACCTGATGATCATAAATCTCTCAAGTAAATGTCGCAAGCAATTCTAAATCTAGTATCATTGTTAGCACTAATTATTATTCTTATTATTATTATTAATATTATTATGTAATATTATTAACATCACTATGAATAACCGTAATATTATTATTTCCAATTATCTCAATAACTAATAGAGATATTACCATTGTTATTAATATTAATAATCCTCTCAATAACTAACATAGGTATTACTATTTTATTAATATTAATTATTATGATCATTGACTAAATGCCAGTAATAACATTCATCTATACACTATCCATAATAGTGTTTGATTTACCCAATATTTCATCATTGTTCTTCATAGTGCGCTTACTAACGCGAACGAAACAATCATTAGGACCACCAATACTAATAATCCTATCCAACGCCTAGTGTCTGTTACTATTGAACCTCCTTTCGGACCGAATTTTCACCCTATCCTCGTTTCTGACAACTCCTTAGGTAGATTAACTCTCCTTTTACATTGGTTTAGGAATAGACATTAGCTCGATGGCAAACGTGAACGATCTTCCAAGAATTCCCCGTCTCTCCTCATCAGTGGTTGCACTTCATCAGAAATTAGAAGAGTTGGAGACAATCATGAAGCTCTCAGAAATAAGTACAATCGCTTAAAAGGTACATGGACTTCCCTGAAGCGGCCAAGAAACTATATAAAAAAATAACCCGCCTATCTCGAGCTCGAGAAGAGCTGATTACAGAATCTCGCAGCCAGCGAGTATTAATCAAGGAGCAGAGTACGACGCTCCGACATATATTTACCGATGCTGAACTTCGAGCTCGCATACCTGGGAGCATCTGGTCCCGAAGTTTGAATATCATACCGGAGCAACATCTCCCTTTAGAAACAGCTCGCCCAGTTTCTTCGACACCTGCCCCTCAAGTTGCCAAACCTTCGCAGATCCCCGTGGTCGAACCACATTCAGGAGCGACCGACGACGACCCAACCGAAATCGTCGTCGTCGCGAGCGTCGCCGCATGGAGGCAAACCTCCTCAGATCGACGGAGCCAACCAGCGCTCCGTATCGAATCGATGACCTTCCACCCCTTATCAGGAATTCGAATTCCTTGATCTCGATCCCGATGTGCTCTATGCACCCTCTGTAACCTTTTACTCACCGGCTCGATCCATCCACATCAACCTGGTGGATGACGAAGGCGAAGCACCTGTAATCAACCAGACTCTAGATCGGTTGGATCTGGATGCAAGTGAAATCACAGTTCTCACGGGTACCGTACCCAGGAGTCTTCCTCAGCCCGATAAGCCTGGACCCTCCACTCGTGTAGAACCCATCCACAATGTAAATCCTCCTCTTTACCGACCAGCAAAACGTCGATGTTTGCCGACCGACATTGACGTGGATGAATAAAATCAACTCCTCAAACTCAGTCGTCTCTTCATAAGAATTATGTGAACGCCAATTTCAAAGTGAAAATGTTTACTGAAACTGTGTTGATTAAGAATTGATATACAGTCCATCTTTGCTTCTCATCTTATTATTCTGATGTAATTGGTGTATAAAATTTTAATTGCATTAATAAAATTTCGTAGGTTATCTGTTCTCTAGTTCATGAATAAGTGTTTTAGAATAAAATTGATAAAGTAATGGCGACAGCTTAATAATAGGTCATAAGGAAAGGTGCCGGATGAAATCGCCGGAGTGTATAAATGAAACCCCACGATTCTCAGCTCAGAAGGGATAGACGCCAAGGGTTCGGGGACAGTATAGTTTTTCAGATGAAATGCGTTAGCCCTTCTATCCTCAGCAATAACCGGGAAAGCGAAGGTCCTTCGAGGAGTAGCACTGTAATAGTGCTCACCTGCTCGAATGGCATTCGGCTGTTGCGTACAGTACCAACATGATTTCGGTCATGGGCACGCAGCGGTTTATCAAAGTCGTGCGGAGTATTGGGAAAAGAGGACCCTAGAATATAAACGTGATAGGCAGAACATCATGGCAGTGAACGAATGTGCGAATAAATTTTCCCATACGACCAACAATATAATATAATTAATATCAGTATATATAAGAATTTCCTATTTTATATTAAAGGTTATCATCATAACCCTTAAAAATCAAAATTCTAATTCTAAAACTCCAAATAAATACTATATTATTATCATTTTAATGTTAACCTAATTTTCCATCTCTTTCGCTTGCCACTTATTACCATGGCAACTTATTATAGGATTTCAATTTTCTATAATAAAAGTAGGTATTGATTTTTAGTTACTTTTTTTTAAAATTTTTTCATTTATTTCAGGATTTTCCGGGGGAATCGAGTCCCGCTGATAGTGTCTACTGCTACTGACACTCACAACAAGGTATATTTATTAATTTATTTCAGGTTTTACTAACTTTAATTTACAGAATCCCCAGGTTTTACTTCAAAACAAAATTTTCCGAGCAATATTCCGAGAATGTCATTATACAATTTTAACATACTACAAACATACGAATAAATAATAATTTTTTTAAATACATCTTACCACCCCATCCTTTTAAAATCTATTTTTAGTTAGTAAATTCCTTTAGCCATTCTACATTATTTGTTTTTAATTCGATGAATATTCATTAATTTTTTTATTATTTTGGTTAAAATGATTTTTCTCAGTCACAGTGTATAAACATCAGTGTTCCTTATTTCAAAATCCAATTATTTTTCAATACCATTACTGCTATTTCTTTATCTTGTCTTGATACTGCATTTGATAATATGTATCTTCCGAATTGATCCATAATTGTCAATATTTATCTTTTTCCATGAACTGTGGCATTTAGAGGTCCATAAGTGGTGTAATTGACTTTTTGGTTTTGAGCATAAATGTGATTTCCTTATTATCTGCTTATAATTGAAAGTGCTTTCCGTATATATACTGTATAAAATGTAAGTAAAATAGTAAATTGCAAGTAGTTCTTTTCTAAAAATGCAATATCCTAGCTCATGTACGTTCACCGCATGTGATTCATAAGCGATTACTCATTTCCATTAGAATCTAGTTGTAACAGTACCTGTATTCGGTATAAATTCCTTTTTAAAATCTGAAAAATCCAATATTGGTGGTTTTATCAGTTGCCCTTTCATACCTTGAAATGCAGTTTCACATTCATTTGTACACACTAATTTCGTTTGATTGCTGTAACATAACCTTTCTAAATCTTTTGAAAATTTATTTATAATTTTACATAAATCGGTGGATAATAATTTGTGAGTCCCAAAAAACTCCTCTGTCTTTTTAAACTCTTTGATCTTTCGAATAGTTTAATAGTATTGATTTTACTATTATCTGTTCTTACACTCTACGTATTTTTAATATTACCTAAGTATTTTGTTTCTTTTAAGAAAATGATAATTTTTTCTGCTGAATTTTTATCCTGAATCTTTGACTCGTCTCAATACATTTCTAACTCTTTGCATATGTTCTTCTTTAGTAGGTGAATATATTAAAATATCATCGAGGTAAACAACAGTTTCTTTCCAATTTAGGGGTCCTAACACTTAATTCATTAGTTTCTGCAAAGTTGCAGGAGCTGCATCAATTCCAAAAGGCATCAGATTATAGCAATATTGTTCATTTTTTGTTTAAAATGAAGTTTCTTTTTTGATTCACCAATTAACTTTACTTGGTAGTATGCACTACCTAAATCCAGTGTTGTAAAAAATTTGGATTCACTAACAACGACCATCATTTCTTCTGTATTAAGTATTGGGAAAACAGGTCACTCTGTTACTAAATTGATTGGTCTAAAATCTAAGCAAAGTCATGTATCATCTTTCCTTTCTTTTTAATATTCAATTTATTTTTCATAAATACATTTTCGTATTCCTTAATTAATTTTCCAATTTTTTGTCTACTAATTCAATATTTTACTATCGATTTTATTTTCGTCGATAAGACCTATTTTCCCTTACATTCACTTTTAGTAAATATTTAATTATTTTAGTAAGATTATACGTTCAATTATTTTTGGAATAGCGCCTCTAGTAACATACAACTCCACTGTTTTAAAAATATTACCTAAATTAATATTTACATTTGATTTTCCCATTACAATTATTATTCTGCCATTCGAACATTTCACTCCTATATCAGATTTCTGAATTTTAACACATTCAAAAGTTTTGAATAATTTGCATTCCAAAACACTAATCTTTGCTTCAATATCAAGCATGTACATCATTTACATTTTATCTATATCATTTTCTACACTAGGTTGACCTCCAATATGATTATATTTAAATAGACAAGGTTTATAATTTTCTGATATAATATTACATGTATCTTCATATTTATTGTCCCGTGGACGTGCCACATCCAAAATCAATTTATTTTATATAAATCATTATTGTTATTATTAATATTCATTAAATGGCATTACATTTATTACATTTTTCGTATTCTTGACCTCAAAAATAATCTCAAGTTTATCGAACCATTGTTCTACATCAGTGTTTTTACCATCAAATTTTCCAACGTTTACGATGATAATTTTGTTAATTTCCATTTGCCCGGATAGCTTGTAAGTCCGAACACGTTTTCAACAATCTATTTGATAACATTTTTATAATATTTAAACAACATAAATTGTTTAATATTTTTTTTATTCTTACAAAAACCTTCAAAATTAATCTAGATTATTTTGGTTAGTTATTGTACCCGAAGAGAACAGTTACGATGATACAGTACAATAAACATTTAAATGAATTATAATTTCTTATTTTTATGAAATACGATAATAACATTTTACCAACATTTTATATTTTATTTAAGTAATTTTAATCGGGAATGATGAATCTTTTAAAATGTACATAGATATATTAATATATCAAAATTTTATTCAGTCTGATCAAATACGGGAAACCTAAACATATTCTAAAACACTTTTAATGATTATAATAGTACTTGTATGCACGATTGGCAACTTCTCCCACTAGTGACAATATGGGTTGTGAAAATCGTCCCACCCTAATATATAATAATATTTTAAATACATGTTACATCGTTTATTGCAACATCTTTGCGAAAATCATTTTTGAGGATGATAGACATGAAAATGAAGAAAAGAAACAGACACTGTTTCTCATATATGAAAGTGGCACTTTCTATCGTGAAGTCGATTATTTTTGAATTCCTCTCTGAAAGACATCAGCAACCGTTACACTGATTTACAAACATATTCATTTATTTTATGTTTTGTCGTTATTTTCTTTGATTTTGGGTGTAACTGGCGCAGGCTTCATTTTGTTCAATAACAACATAATTAATTTGGTTTGTTCTTAAAAATCATATTTTATTTTGCTTATAATGGAGGGTTCGTTGAATGTACGTTTGAAACCTTCTGGGTTCATCACCTCCAACGAGGTTAAGAACCACTGATATAAATATAAAATTATTTTTATTGGGAAATACTTATTTTGAAATGTAATAGTTCAATGAGATCAAACATTTTCCTGTTAACAATAAAATAAATTACTTTGTTTATAAAATATCTATGTAATATTTACATAATTTCATCCAACAGTTTGTTGGAAAATTGCACGAATCCGATGCAGCCAGCTTGTACAAACACAAATTATTCTCAAATTAAATATTTCACGATGGATCAATATTTCACCAAACCATTCTGAAACAATCCAATTGGTCAGAAAGTGAATAAACTAAAACAAAATAATAAATCAATCTATTTGAATAGGAATCCAAGCCTCCTCCTTGCTATGATCATCCAATCAAATTCAAGAACACAATAGCGGCACACAAATATGGAATTCCCGATTAACTGATCCAACTGGGAGTTATCATCTAATAATTTTAGGAAGAGCAGTAAAATGTCCACAATGAATCATTGGTATGAGATAATTTATGTTACTGAATAATTATTCCATTCTCTCAGGGAGAGAATAGGGAGAGACTCGCTATATAACCGGAATATTTTTTTGACATTTTCTGGAAATTCCAATATTTTCTTCTCTTCTTCGATTCCATCTCAATTTCTGCTGGTATCATCGAATAAAGTTTGATTTGTTTCATTATTATTTGAAACACTGTACATTATTTTGATTTCGATTATTTATATATATTATATATTTGTAGATTGACCCTATGCTTCAAATATTCTCGCTCTCGCCATATTAAGATATTGCGATCATTGGTGAGATCCTTGATTTGGATTCTGGGATATTACAGTCACATGTGATACTCATTTAGTACATGTAATGACAATCCGGCGGCCAACACAACTTCCGTGGATGATAGCAGTGCAGGGAATAATTATAATTGTGCAAATAATAATTATAATAATGATAATAATAATAATAATAATAATAATAATAATAATAATAATAATAATAATAATAATAATAATAATAATAATATTAATAATAATAATAATAATAATTATAATAATAACAACAACAATAATAATAATAATAATAATAATAATAATAATAATAATAATAATAATAATAATAATAATAATAGTAATGATAATAATAATAATAATTATTATTATTATAATTATAATTATAATTATAGTACAAATGTTGGACTTAGATAATATTAAAGTGGAAAATTATGTGTAATGCAATTAAAATATAGAATTTAATACAAAAACGCAAACGACAAAATAAATTGTAAATAAAATTTTCAATTCCTCTTATGACGACCCACGAAATTTTAGGTTCCACTTGTTTCGAATTAATTTAAAAATAAATTGTGACGGCATTCTGATTGCAAATTCTAGATCTTTTTATACTTTATAGTATAAGGCTTATTCTAACATTTTCTATCTATTATTTTATTATTAGTTATTATTAAATACTATTGGTATAATCAATATAATTAATAATTTTTTTATAATTATTTTATTTCTATATATATTGTTCAAGGTCGCCTAAATTGACTGCGAATCGATAAATGGAAAAATTTATTAAAGTTCAAAATTAATAAATTAATTAAAAACTTCCAATATATGCAAATTAGTGGGCAAGTCGTATTTGGGATAAATTGTGAATAAATTTATTTTCTGCTGGAAAAAAAAATAAAAAGATGACTGAATTAAAAAAATAATTTTATGGTAATATTCATAATAAGTTTGATATAATTTCAAATTTGATGCAAAATTTCATTATAAACCAAATCTTTATTGCAAATCAATTGAATATCACTTTAAAATGTACATTTATAGGGGGATAATAAATTTTATAATTGTAATAAGCGAATTGTAGTAATGATTGCGATACAAATCGGTTTCATTTCAAATTATCAACATTACGAGGATAGGATAGATTGAATGCCATTTCTTCTGTAAGTTGCTTTTTATCCACCCTTATGTCATTCCCAAACGTATTATAAGTATAGAATAATTCATTATTAGTTACCTGTGTTAATGGTTTTTCTTCATAAAATTTTAACGTGAACAATTCTTCCTTATAAGGTAATTTGCTTTCTAAAGAAAAACTCTAAATTTCAACATTAGTTATCAATATTGAAAAAAATATTGTGTTTACTTCCGTAATGTCTTCCAGGTACGAAGCATTCGAAATTGCCGACAATGATGATGTTTTGGGTTATATAATTTTATAAAATTATAATAAATCGAAAAAATTAAGAAAATAAAATAATTAATTAAAAATAATCAAAATCATTATTTTCCGGGGGAAATGGATATGTGCCGATGCCGATTGGCGAAACGAGTACGAAACTAATAATATAAAATTAATTTGGGACCCTTAAAAAAGTTTTAAGAAAATACAAATTTATTAATTTATTAAATAAGGAGAAATCTTTGAGTTTTCTCTATTTCAAATTTTGTTAGTTTTCCCAGTTTTGTTTTTGGTTTCATTTGAATGGATTTTGTGCTTTGATTAACTATTCTCACTGGCACTGTTTGGTCTTTGACTCTTACCACTTCATCACACATTGTTACATCATATTTTTGTATAAGATTCTCATTTGTTTCAAATATGCACTAGTCATCTGAAACCTCTAACACATCCGCGTAATATTACCTCACTTCTTGCTTGTAGTTCTAGTGTTTGATTTAGAAATACCTCTCTTACTTTATGTCCTCTTTCGTCTGTTTGTTATTTCATTAATCTCCCAGTTAATAGGTCAAGAGTAATTGATTAGAGTTTTCCATCACATTCATGCCAATTAAACACCTGATCGGGCTTTTCCTTATTACTGACACATAATGTACTAATTCGTGATTACCAAGGATTTGTTCAGTTTTGATTTTTCAATTATATTTAAAACATTGAGTCACATTGATCTTATGACTTTACTTGTTGGTTTCATATTTGATTTATCTTCAATTGTCAACAGATCATCTGATTCTATAAATACTGGAACCTGAATCTAATAAAGCTTCCACATTTCTTAGATTGAATAGAATGCTTATACGAGATTGTTTGCCTTTATTTCATATCGTCATCATTGCATAACTGTATGGTAATCCGAGCATATTTTTCCGTTCAATTTCAGCGCTTGTTGGATAAATTTTATCTAATTCAAATTGAATATGTTCTACTGATTTCATTTCTTTCAATTTTTCAGTTAGATACGTTGGTGCTGTTGCAAAATTGTTGGTGTGTACCATTTTAAAAGCGTTTCAATTCCGCTAAGTTTCGGCATAGGTTCCAATAAAATTGTAGCTATGGCTTTTTCTCATTGTTCATTATTTTTTTGAAAAGATCTTTGTCCATTTTTATTATTATCGATGTCATCATTATTATCGTTATTGTGATCACTTGCTGCTCATATAGACAATTCGCTTTTTTGATCGGTTTTCAGTTGTGTTCTTACACTTGCCATTTCTTTATATTGATGATGAGTAATGAAAAATCTTGCTATAAGCAGAATACAACTAATAATCATTTTCCATGACCATCGGATATTACATATATTCTATGAGCAGATAATATTTCCGACATTTTTACCTTTATTGTTATGATTATAACATAAATTCCAATTAATCCTGCACATACTTGTCCTAAAAACATGAATTTCCCCCAGATCTTTTCTATCCCTTAAATGTTGCTTTTTTAAAATGATCTGGTGTTAATAGGTATTCGTAATTGACTTTACGTTCCTATTTAGGCAATATTGTATCAATTATTTTGTTGAGGTCTGTAAATTAAAATTAAAAATTTAAATAAAATTTAGGATAATAATTCAAATGGAAAGTAAGCGAAGAAAAAGGGCAAATAAAAGCGGGATCGCGCACAGAATTAATAGTAAAGGAAAGTGCGATGGAAACAGTATTAGAAAATGCAAAAAGCAATTACGAAAGGCGAGAATCCGGAAATCCGAGAAAAATCAATAAATGGAAAAATCATCGAAATCGAATGGGAAAAACGGGACAGTTATAGATTAGCTAATGGTCAACAAGATGACGGTTAGGGATTTATCAGAAAAGGGTTAGAAAGGGTTGAAAAACATTCAAATGTATGAAAACAGAAAACGTTAATTAATTAATTAATTGGCTAATGGAAAACCCGAGTTAATGGGAAACCCGAGCCAATGGAGAACCCGAGAGATGAAGGAAACCCGAGTTGGGTAAACAAGAAGAAAGGCAAACAAAAGGAAGATTTGGGCCCATTAGCTTGACACAATGATTAATGGGAAAAGAGTAAGGAGAAGATAGCGCGCGTAGGAAGACCGGTAGGGCCATTAATTATCTGGATTCGTTGGACCATTATGGATGACAGCCGAAGCAAACACGTAGGAGAAAATGTCAAACGAAAGATTGGCTCGGCAATAACCATTTGTCATCCTGATTTCGAGGAGTATATAAGCAAAGGGAAAATCAGAGAAAATCGGCATTCTGCCTCAGCTAGGGTTCGAAGAATCAGACTGTAGGAAAAGTGGTAAACGAATTAGGGAAGTAGGGAAAAGAAGAAATAGAATTAAGAATACGGAAAGGCGAAAAGGGATCAAACCAAACAGAAACCGAGGAAAACGAGAGTCAACAGAACTAAAGGATCAAAAGGTGAATATTGTTTGTTTGCAAAGCATCAACGCCGAGCAGAGAATCGTATAAACTTTGATTGGTCATTGTAGCGTGATAATAAATTGTGAACCTGTTGTTTCAATATACGTTGGGTCGTTCATTGTTTTAATTTAAAGAACACCAGGAGTCAGAGAGAACCGACTTGAAATAATCCAAAACCCAACATATATTCTGGTGAGCCCGACGTGATTGAAAGTCGGCGGAAAATTATTGAAAGTTAGTGGAAAAATAATTATTGAAAAAAAAAAAAAATTAGTACCGACGTGATCGCAAGTCGGCGGAAAATTATTGAAAGTTAGTGGAAAAATAATTATTGAAAAAAATAGTACCGACGCGATAGAAAGTGGGAGGGAAATTATTGGAAGCTAGTGAAAAAGGAATTATAAAAAGTATTAGTACTGACGTGAGTGAAAGTCGGCTTAGAAGTTTGAAAATAGTGTCAACGAGATTATAAAAGGCTATTATTGGGAGATTTAAAAGAAGTTGAAAAGTAATTTTAAATTATTGTTTAACGCTTGAAGTTTAGCTCAAAGTGAACCGATACAACCTCAGAAGTCAGAAACAAGTTCAAATGGCAAATGATAATGCTGTTATGCCTCTCAATAGAGAGATGATTGATTTCGCAAGTTGTCAGAAATTACCCGTCAATCAATATGGGGGAGACCCTGTTGAATTTGCAGATTTCATGGGAGATTATTATATGTACGCCTCAGCATACGGATGGACACAAGCCATTATGGTTCAGAGATTCCCACTCTATCTGAAGGGTGCGGCAAGAGAAGCCTGGCAGCAAGTCGACAAACGAAATGTTGGCAATGATTGGACAAAATTGAAGGATGCAATGGCACTGAAACTGGTTGGTGGAGATATCAAAAGAATCATGCGACAGAAATTTTATAATCGAGTTCAAGGTCCAGATGAATCGGTCAGTGAGTTTGCTTATCATCTGACCACTTTAGCAGATAAAGCCTTCGAAGTCAAACCCGATCAAGCCGATATGGCCAAGCAGGTTAAAGAGCTGTTAGAAGATCAGTTTATAACCGGAGTCCACTCCGAAATCAAAAAGGCCCTATGTTATGTGGATTTTTCCAATTTCGATGAGCTCGTGAAGAAAGCCATGAAGATAGAGCTGAATTTAAAAAGTGCAAAAAGATCAGATGCTTTTGGAGTTAATGTGGAGAGACGTGAGGGGTCAATTACGCCTGTGAGAGCACCATGGGATGAAAAGAAAATAAATCAAATCAGTAGTCCAATTTTAAGACCAAATACTAGATTTCAAGCCGGTAGATCAGCGATGAGTGTACAATCAAATGGACAGGTAAATAATCCTCAATGCGAACATTGCAAAAAGTCTGGACACTACTCAAATCAATGTTGGTTCAAATATTGGAAAAATCCCAGCCCTAACAAGAGATTCACAGAAAACAAAAGGATCAGCAGTGATGTCGAATGCTATCGATGCGGAAAGAAAGGGCATATTAGCAGAAACTGTTTTACCAGATCAAGATCATCGTCAGCGTCACCTTCACCACAAAGGGACAAAGTGAATACAAATGGACAGATACAATGTCATTCGTGCAAGGGATACGGCCACATGGCGCGATCATGCCCAAGGAACTCAGAGAGATTCAGCAGACCTATTTTAAAGAAATCAATCAGATTCCAAGAAGATATGCCAAACACCAGTAACATGACATATGCTCAGAGAGAGGAATTTCAAGACAAAATGGAAAAGGAATTTCGAGAAATGCGACAGAAGCTGAACAAACTAGTGGCTAAATTCGAATCAGATGAAGAAACTGAATCTCATATGATAATTGGAACCGTGTCAGAAGGTGAGGGAAAACCTGCCCCGAAAGTGCGAAAGATCGCATCAGATGAGAATCCGACTGCACTGTTAGCCCGAGTTGAAAAATTGCTTGAGAAAATGGAAACTGACAACTCCCAGTTGAAACGATGGATCGCAGAACTCAGTGTGATGTCACTAACCCAAAGCGAACTAAAGAGAGCCATAAATTTATGTGCAAAGTTATTCAAAGGAAACAGAGATGATGAGATACTTAAGCAAATGCAAAAGTTTGGCAAGGCTTTGCGGTCAACAAGGGATTTAGATGATATCATAGTGGAAACGACGGGACTTGATAATGTGAAGTGCCAATTCCGTGTAAAGGCCTACGGACAAATCAAAGACCTAAAGGAGCGAATACTGCGTCAATACAGTGGATGGCAAGTGCAACTAAAATTTGAGAATCGATGTCTGGAAGACGAGGAGTACTTAGTAGATTGCGGTCTGATACCAGGCTGGAAAAATAAAGTAAAAGTTGTTAATGCTGTTAATACTTTGAATTCAGACAGACAAAATTGGGAAAAGATTCTAGCAGATTTACAGGATACCCTGTATGCAGGGAATAGAGATAAAATTAATGCGAATATCGACTTCATAATGAGCATCGAAATGGATCGAGACATGAAAGAAGGGTTGTTTGAATGCATCGTACCGTATACGAATAAACCGACGAGTTATCAGGCAAAGTTAAAAGAGGTAATTCGAAAACTAGGACATGATTATGAGGCGGCAGACGATAGTGCGAAGTCTTTGATAATAGCGTTAAATATAGCGGATCAAAGGATTGAATATTATCAGGAACATTGGAGTGTAAAAGCAAAGAAAATACGACAAAAAGCAGCGGAGATATTAGGTAATGACGGAATTATCATGTTGACGTTCAAAGGACGAGAATTGGATGATGACGAATATTTGTTAAACTACGGATGTAACCCAAATTGTATTAATAATGTGTACGCAACAAAACAAAGTGGTGAAATGGAAGAAGATGCAGTAATAGTACCGTTTTGGCATCTGTATGAGGAAGTGGACAATGATAATGTAGAGATTAAAACTGAAGTTGTAGATGACCCAGGAGAAATTGATCAAGAAATTAATGAATTGCAGAGATTAGAAACAATGGAAAATGAGGAAATGAGATCAAAAAATGAAGTTACAAGGGATGTTGAGGAAAGGAGCACCGATAATAGGATACTACCGAGCATAGATGAGATGAAAAGTGAAGAGAACTTTGTTGAGACGAAAAATGACATTGCGATATGTGGGATAAAACAGAATGATGCGGAAATTGAATCTTTGAGTTTAGAGGAATCAAGCGAAACTGAGCGTTTAGATGAATCAAGCGAAACTGAGCGAATATTAAAAAGTTTAGTAACGGAATTGTATTTGTTAGATGAAACTGAAACAGAAGATGATATTTCGGAGGGGGAGAAAAGAGTTGTAAAAAGATTGGCAACGGAATTAAAGAGGAGATTACCGTCGATAATCAAAAGAAATTATGAAGAAAAGGAATTTTGTGAGGAAGCAGTAATTGAGGACTTAACACGAACTGAGTTAGATCGAGATGTAATATTGACAGTGCTAGCCTATATAATATTGGAGATTGGTACTTATGGTTATTTGGAAAGTGACAATTCAAAATCATTGATAAAGAAAGCTACTGAAATGACGAATAAATATTTGATGAAGTGGATCGCAAACAATGGCGGATGGGAAGAGTTAATACAAAGGCTGAGAGCCCAAAAACAGAGACAGTGAGGAAAAAGGGAAAACTTGCATTTCCATGGTTGATGATTTCTATTATTATGTTATTGGGAATAATAAATACGACGAATTCATTGGTGGCATATGACTGCTCCCAAACCGAAATGGGAAGAGTATACTCGTTGGTAAACGTAGCAGAGTGTTCGGATGCATACCCAGTAAAATTTAAAGTGACAAATCCAGTAAAATATCATGTATATCAAGAATCGGGGTTTCGAAGATCAAAGGTGAGAGAGTGTACAGTGAAACGAACTACTTTTGTATTTTATTGTGGAAAATGGAGCCACTCATCGATGGTGAAAATGCAATCGATACCTAGACCGATAGAAATAATTCCGGAGAATTGTTTGGCAGCCTTTCAAACAGGACAGTTGAAAATTAATGCAGATATCAAACTACAAGCAAAGCTTAACCACAAAATCCGTGAGACTGTAACCGTGCGAGGGATAATAAAGTCGAATGGTGATTGCCAATGAGAGCCATACAAAGTAGACGATGCTATAATTGACAAAGCCGTGGTTGTAGAAGAGTACATGTCAGAATTAAGAGAATTTGATGGATCATTTGATGATGATACTGGTAAACTACAAACACATCCATTCTGCAACATGAAACAATCTAGCTGTCAGACAGGAGAATCAATTTTGGTGTACGATGTCGATACCAAAAAGTGCAATTTAGTGCAATTGAAGTCAATGAGTTTTAAAGAAATAACGGGAGAACAGATCAGGGAAAAGCCCGAGAAAATAAGAATGGATCCAGCAACGAGTACAACAACAAGAACCACACCTCTACGGATGAAAGATACTCCAACAGTGTTAATGTCAACCTCAGAGGAAGACGGGATGCGATTCCTGAGAAAAGAAACTAAAACAAAGTGTGGACAAAATGTCTATGAGACAAATTATAAAGGTATATATGTATCTCAGAAAATGATTATAGAGGCCCAAACAAACATACATGCCGGAGATATCAAGTTGACAAATTACTTTAATAACAAAATAGATTATTTATTTCACTTTGGTCAAAATACTGTTGAAAATGTGTACCGAGAAGTTATTATAAATGATTGCAATCTCAACAAAGAAATACTCCGAAATCGGATGGCAATGGCTATAACCAATCCTAATTTGGTAGCACCAATGTTAATTGCAGAAAATGGGGTGTTTGCCAGAATTTTCGGTGAAGCACTATATAGCTATAAATGTAAAGCGGTACCAGTTAAACTGACAAAGTATGACCAATGCACCAACGAGTTACCAGTGAATTTAAATGGAAAGTTGCGATTTATGGAGCCTGTAACACGAATCTTACTGGAAGAGGACGTGAAACCGAAAGTATTACAGTGTAATAGATTGTTGGCACCACTATACAGACTAACACCAGAATCTTGGATTGCATTACCAGATCATCGAGAAGTAAAGACACCGGAAAACTTAGAATTGACAGAATTACAATATCTGGTAAATTTTACGTCATTAGAGAAATTATCGCAAAGTGGAATTTATTCGAACGAAGACATTGAGGAAGCCCGCAGAAACTTGTTATTTCCATCAAAGAAAGAAAGAGTAATAATGGAGATGGTAGATACAATTCTCCCAAGCGGAAGTGGAAGGTAAATTACGAGTATTTGTTAACTCCAGATCATTACAAGAAAGCGACGTATAATACAATGAAAAGATCTGGGAAAGTTTATGTTCATTGGACAAGCGTGTGCCGGATTGATTGGAATTTATGTAATATGTGTTGTAATCAAAGTAATAATATCGCAGGTCCTATCAACACACAGATTATACGCGATCACAGGTTGGTCGTGGAAATTAGTAATTGGTTGCATACCATTATTGGCTAGATTCTTCATTACTCATCATCAATATCAGGAGTTGGAGATACTCAAAGCGCGAATATTAAAGAAGAAAAAGGTGAGCTACGCTAGTACAACCCCTTCAAGGGACTAGAATAATGACAATGACAACGAGGGTGATAGTGCACCGTTATATGTTGACAATCAAGAACTAAGTGGAATGAATAAAGAAGCGTTGAGAACCTATCAAATCTTAAAAGAGCCACTGTTAAATGCGAGTAGCGTAGACACGTTTACAAATTGTGTATACCAAAATCGTTTATGCAACCAGCACCAGTATATCCAGTTGATCGATTACGAGAGATGAAACCAGTAGAAAATATCGCATTACAATGTGAAGGAATGGTAGGAGAGAGAATCGAGCCTTCTAGCGCAGAGATCGAGAGAAAGAATATGTTAGGCTTACCATGCAACTACTCAATGATGACATTAACAAAAAGAGGAAAGCAACCCCGAATATTTATACAAATGAACAAACATAAAGTAGAAGCTTTGGTTGATTCGGGATCTAGTCACACAATAATATCGGAAAATGTATTAAACGTGAAGGAGAAAATGCAAATAAAGCCTACCGACGAAATAGTGAGGTCATTATCAAAAAATGAATTAAACATAATTGGACAACTTAACGTCATATTCCATATTGGAGACCGAATAATAGCGCACAATGCGCTCATAATGAAGGGAAGCCCAGTACTATGTCTGATCGGTATGGATATATTAGAGCAGCTGGACGGAGTCTCACTTGATTTAAAGACAGGTAATTTGATAGCAGGAGAAACAGGAAAAATAATTCACAGGGCAGGTGAAGTGTTTGTGAATCAGACATTGACAATACCACCACAATCGGAGATGGTATATTGTGCAAATACCATGAGTGTGGATAATGGTGATTTTATATTCGAACCAAATCAAACGCTAGTCGAAAAATATGATTTACCGATATGTGACGAAGTTGTCAA
This sequence comes from Schmidtea mediterranea, assembly GCA_022537955.1. Classification (NCBI taxonomy): domain Eukaryota; kingdom Metazoa; phylum Platyhelminthes; order Tricladida; family Dugesiidae; genus Schmidtea; species Schmidtea mediterranea. The sequence goes on from CM039679.1 coordinate 107,898,811, forward strand.
AGTGGAAAATCAGATAGTACCAGTCCATATAACGAATAGCAGTAAGAAACCGGTTCAGCTACACCCAAAAACAAAATTGGAAAAATTATCGAAAATGTCTGTTGAAACAAATTGTAAAATACCAAGAAACGTCAAGGTGTACAAGGAGCCTGAAGTGGTAAGCAATGATTTAAATGAGATGCAGAAAAAGGAATTCACAAAACTGCTGAGAAAATACCGAGATATCTTTGCCAAACACGAATATGATTTAGGTCTAACCAATGTAATTGAGCATGAAATACCGTTATTAGACGAAACTCCAATAAAATAAAGCCATACAGAATCCCCTACGTTCATCAAGATGAAAGTGATAGACAGATTACAGCAATGAAGGAATTTGGAATAATTCGAGATAG